>RXID01022079.1:38541-60235 GCA_005019695.1 Trichopus zeylanicus subsp. travancoricus
AACTACTACTACTGCCACAATAGTTACTACTACTACTAAAACAACTATGACTACTACCACTACTACTATTACTTCTACTCCTACTACCAGCACCACTACTACAACTAATACAGCTATTATGGCTACTATTATTGCTACCGCTACTAATAATAATACTACTATTAATCCTAATACTCCAACTACTACTGCTACTAGTACTACTATTACGACTACAACTACTCCTAACACTCCTCTTGGTATTGCTACTAATGCCGCTGCGGCAATTACTACCACTACTACTACTATTATTACTAATACTACTACTACTACTCCTACAACTACTACTACTACTCCTACTACTACTACAACTACAACTAACACTCATGCTACTGCTACTACTACTACTACTACCATTATAGCTACAACTACTATGCTTACTACTACTAGTCTACTACGATGACTTCCAATGCTACTACTACACCTACTCCAACTCCAATTGTGACTACTGCTCTTACTACTACTACCACTATCACTACAACTACTACTACTCCTAATACTATTCCAATTCCTACAACTACACCTACTACTACTACTATTACTACTACTAGTTCTACTACTCCAACTACAGGTACTACTATTACTAACACTAACACTACTACTACTACTTCTACTACTTCTACCATTACTACAACTACTACTATTCCTACTACTGCTAATGCTAGCATTCCTACTACTACTATTACTACTTATACTGTTGTTATTCCTGCTTCTATTACTACTCCTACTACAACTGCTACTACTGCTACAAATACTACTACTACTACTACTACTACTACTACTACTATTACCACAACAACAACAACAACTACTACTACCGATACTTCTACTCGAACTCCAACACCCACTGCCACTACTTCCCCTACTACTACTATTACTACTACCACCCCTTACACTCCTGCTACTAGTATTAATACTACTACTACTACTGCTCCTCATGCTGCTGTTGCTGCTCCTCCTCCTACTACTATTACTACTACTACTACTACTACTACTACTACTACTACTACTACTACTACTACTCCTGCTGCTGCTACTATTACTGCTACTTTTGTTGCTGCTACTGGTACTAATACTATTACTACCACTTCTTTTACAATTGCCACTACTACTGCTCCTATTTCTCCTACTAGTATTACTACTACTACTATCGTCGCCACTGCCGCTGTTATTGCTACTGCTAATGCCGCTACAATTAATGCCGCTCCTACTGCTAGACATACTACTATTGTGACTACTATAATTAGTGCTACTACTACTACTACTGCTACTTTTGCTGCTACTACTACTATTACTGGTACTACCAATACTACTTTTGCTGCTACAACAACTACTACGACGACTTTTATTACTACTACTACTACTACTAGTAGTGCTACTACAACTACGATGACTACTACTACTACTGCCACTACTATTTCTGCTACTACTACTTCTAACGCTATTGATGATGCTACTCCGACTACTACAACAACAACAACTACAGCTACTATAACTACTGTACTACAACTACTATTGCAATTGCTGCTACTACTACTACTTATATTGCTACTGCTACTCCTATTTTGACTATTACTACTACTACTACAAGTTCTATAATTACTCCTACCACTTCTACCACTACTACTACTACTACAACTACTACTAATACTTCTACTACTATGAGTACTAATACCACTTCCACTACTACTACCACTACTACAACCACTACTGCTACTACTACTGTTACAACTAGTACTACAACTACTACACCTTCGACTACTACTAATACCCATACTACAGCTCCTGCTCCTACTACTGCTGCTACCAATGCGACCACTACTACTAGTCCCACCCCTACTACAATTTCTCCAACTACTTCTACTACAATTACTACTGCTAACTACTACTACTACTACAACAATAAGTACTACTACTACTGGTACTACAACAACAACTACTACTACAACTTCTGCTATCTCAACTCTGACTACTATTAGTTCAATTACCATAACTACTACTCCTACTCCTTTTACTATTACAACAACTACTACTGCTGCTTCAACCCCTACTACTACTACTAGTACTATTACAACATCTACTACTACTACTCAGGCTTCTATTATTACTACTACTACTGTTGCTCCCATTGCTACTACTACTGCCACTACTACTACTATTAATGATATTATTGTCACTGTTACGGCTACTACCACTACTACTACTCCTACTACTTCACCTACTACTACTACTACTACTATTACTAATACAACTTCTGATTCTACTACTATGACTACTACAAACACTGCTACAACAACTACTACTACAAATACTGCCACTGCTGCTGTTGGTGCTACGGCTACTACTACTACTACTACTACTACTGTTGTTGCTATTGTTGCTAATACTACTACTACTACTCCTACTACTATTATTACTATTACTACAATCGGTGCTACTACTAGCACTATACTGCTATTGCTACTACTACTACTACTTCTATTACTTCTGTTGTTGCTTCTGCTATAGCTCCGAATGTTGTTGCTATGGCTACTACTACTACAACTACCACTGCTTCACCTACTACAATAATTATTGCCACTACTACTACTACGCCATTAATGCTAAAGCATCAACTACTACCACTATTAGTACTATAGGTATTACTTTTGCTGCTACTACTACTTTCGCTTCTACTATTGCTACAATTGCTACTACTATTACACTACTACTACTACTACTGCTGCTGCTGCTGTTGCTATTTTTACAACTACTACTGCTACTATTGTTACAGCTACTACTAGTGCTACTGTAGCCTCTACTACTACAACTAGTGCTACTGCTACTACTACTGTTACTTCTACTGCTACTACAACTATTACTTTTACTACTTCTACTGCTATAGCTACTATTATTGCTACCACTACTACTGTTGCCACTACTACCACTATTAGTACCACTACTACTATTACTACTATCACTATTATTACTACTACTACTGCAACTGTCACTACTACTGCTACTACTACTCCTGCTCTAACTACTATAATGGCTACTACAGCTACTACTACTACCACCACTACTACTACCACTTTTACGACTTTTGCTACTACTATTGCTGCTATACAGCTACTAGTACTGCAACAACAACAATAATAACTACTACTACTACTACTACTTCTCCTACAAGTACTATTACTACTACTACTACTACTAGACTCTTGCAACTACTTCTACTACTACTACTTCTACTACTACTATTACTACTACAGCTACTGCTACTACTGCTGCTACTGTCGCTGCTGCTGCAGCTCCTACTACTACTTCTACTACTACTCCTACTACAGCTGCAACTAATACAACCACTACGACTATTACTACTACTACTATACTACTACAACTACTACTACTACTACTACTATTACCTCTTTTGCAACTACTGCTACTACTGCTACTATGATGAGTCAAACTTCTAGTATTACTACTACTACTACTGCTACTACTTTTGCTAGTACTACTACTACTGCTACACTATTTCTTCTGTTACTGCTGATACTACTATGACTACTAATACTTTTGCCATAACTATTACTACTGCTACTATTTTTGTTACCTCTACTACTGCTACTCCCACTAATACCACTGCTGCTACCACTAACACTGCTATTGCTAGTAGTAGTACTTCTACTATTAGTACTACTACTACAACTAGTACTACTACTACTACTTCTAAGACTATTACTGATACACTATTACTAATACTACTACTACAACTGCTATGACTGCTACTACTACAATTATTGCTACTATGGCTACTACTGCTACCACTACTACCACTTCAGTGATTGCTTTAGCTGCTACTACAGGCAATAGCTATAGTAGTAATAGCAACATTGGTAGCAATCGTAGTAGCAGTAGTTGCAATAGTAGTAGTAGTAGTAGTAGCAATAGGAGTAGTAGTCGGAGTAGAACTAGGAGTATTAGTCAGAGTAGAGGTAGCCATAGAAGTAGCAGTGGTAGTTGTAGTAGTAGTAGTAGCGTCAGTAGTAGCAATTAGCAGTAGTAGCTGTAGCTATAGTATTAGCTATAGTTGTAGCAGTAATAGTTGTAGCTGTAGCAGTAGTAGTAGTGACAGTAGTAGTTGCAATAGTACTAGCAATAGTAGTAGTAGTAGTAGTAGCTATAGCAATAGATAAAGCAGTAGTAGCAGTTATTGTAGTAGTAGTGGTAGTATTAGCGTCAGTGGTAGTAGTATTAGGAGTAGTTGTAGCAGCAAGAGTAGCAATAATAGTAGTAGTAGTAGGAGTGATAGTAGTAGTAGTGGTAGCAGAAGTAGCAGAAGTAGTAGTAGTAGTAACAGCAGTCATAATGGTAGTAGTTGTAGTAATTGCAATAGTAGTCATAGTAGCAGTAGTAACACTTATTGTATTAGGAGTAGTAGTTAAAATAGTAGTCATAATAGTAGTTATAGCAGTAGTTGTAATAGTAGTAGTAGTAGTTGGTGCAGGATTGGCATGATGAGTCATGGCTACTGTAATAGTTGTGGAAGCAGGAGTATAGTAGTAGTAGTAGAAGATTATTAGGAGTACTAGCAGCTACAACAATATGACTAGTAGTAGGAATGGAAGAAGTAATGCCAGTAGAAGCAGTAGTAGAAGTAGTTCTAATAGTAGTAGTAGCAGTAGTAGTATAGTAGTAGTTGTAGAAGTTATAGTAGTAGTAGCAACAGCAATACAAGTAGTAGTAGTTGTAGCAGTAGCAGTAGTAGTAGTATCAGTAGCAGTAGTAGTTGCAGTAGTAATAATAGTAGCAGCAGCACCTGTAATAGCAGAAGTAGCAGTAGTTGTACTAGTGGTGGTAGTAGTAATAGTAGTAGTAGTAGTAGTAGGAGTAGCAATTGAAGCAGTAGTTGCAGCAGTAGTAGTTGTAGTACCTGCAATAGCAATAGTAATAGCAGTAGTTGATGTAGTAGTAGTTGTAGGAGTAGCAATGGGTGTAGTAGCTACAGTAGTTGTATTGGTAGTAGCGTAGTAGTAGTAGTAGTAGTAGTAGCTGTAGTGGGAGGGGGAGAACTTGGAGTACTAGTAGTAGTCGCAATATGAGTAGTCGTACGAGTAGTCATAGTAGTGGCAATAGTAGCAGTAGTTGTAGTAGTACTTGTTTGAGTAGTAGTATAGTAGTAGTAGTAATTGTTGTTGTTGTTGTTGTTGTTGTAATAGTAGTAGTAATAGTTGTTGTAGTAGTAGTAGTAGTAGTAGTAGTAGTAGCAGTAGAACTAGTAATAGTAGTAGTTGTTGTTGTAGTTGTACTGGCCGTAGTAGTAGTAGTCAGCAATAGTTTAGTAGTAGTGGTACCTACAGTAATAATCGTAGGAGTAGTAGTGGGAGTAGCAGCAGTAGTAGTAACAATAGTTATTGTTGTAGCAATATGAGTAGTTGTAGTGGTAGTTGTTGTAAGTGAAGTAGTAGGATTAGTAGTAGTAGCAGTAGTAGCAAATAGCAGTAGTAGTAATAGTAGCAATAGTAGTGTAGTAGTAGTATTAGTAGTAGTATTAGCAATAGTAAGAGAGGTAGTAGTTGTAGTAATGTAACAGAAGTAGTAGTAGTAGCATAGCTATAGTAGTAGAAGTGGTAGTAGTTGTAGCAGTAGCAGTAGTAGCAGAAGCAGTAATAGTAGCGGTAATTGTAGCAATATTCGTAGTAGAAGTAGCCGTATTAGTTATAGCAGTAGCAATAGTAGAAGTAATAGTAGCAGTAGGAATAGTAGTAGTTGTAGTTGCAGTAGCATTGGTAGTAATAGTAGTAGTAGTAGAAATAATTTTAGTAGCAGCAGTAATCGTAGTAGCAGTTGTTATAGTAGTAGTAGTAGTAGTAGTAGAAGTTGTAGAAGCAGAAGTTCCAGGAGCAATAGTCGCAATATTTGTAGTAGTTGAAGTTATTGTAGTAGTAGGAGTAGAAGTAGGAGTCGGAGTGGGAGTAGAAGTGGTATACGTAGTACTAGTAGGAGTAGTAGTTGTAGTTGTAATACTAGTAGTAGTAGTAGCAGTATTAGTTGTTGTAGTAGTAGCAAAAATAGTAGCAGAAGTAGTAGTAGTTGCAGTAAAAGTAACAATTGTAGTAGTAGGAGTAGTAGTAGAAGAAGAAGAAGTAGTAGTAGTAGTAGCAATAGTGGCAGTAGTAATAGTGGCAGTAGTAGTAGCAGTAGTTGTTGTAGTAGTAGTAGTTAGAGTGGTAGTAGTTGGTGTAGTAGCAATAGAAGTAGTAGTATTAGTAGTTGAAGTAGTTGAAGTTGTAGTAGTAGTTATAGTGGTACTAGGGGAAGTAGTAGCAGTAGGAGTAGCAGCACAAATAGTAGTAGTAGTTGTAGTTGTAGTAGTAGTAGTAGTAGTAGTAGTAGTTCAAACACTCTTAGTAGTAATCGTAATTGTAGTAGTTGTAGTGTAGTAGGAGTAGAGTAGTCGTATACCAGTAGTGCTTATAGCCAATCGTAGTATTAGTAGGGAAGACGAAGAAGAACACCTATAGTAGTTTGTTGTTGTAATAGTAGTCGTAGTATTTGTTTAGTAGTTGTTGTTATAATTGTAGTGATAGTAGTAATAGTAGTAGAAGTTGTAAAAGTTGGAGTTGAAGTTGAAGTAGCAATTGAAGTAGTAGTAGTAGTAGTAGTTTTAGTAGTTGGAGTAGAAGAGGCTATAGTAGTAGTTATAATAGTAGTAGGGGAAGTAGTAGTAGTAGGAGTAGCAGCAGCAGTACTAGTAGGAGCAGCAACAGTAGTAGTAGTAGTAGTTGTTGTAATAATAGTATTAGTAGTTGTTGTTGTTGTAGTAGTAGTAGTTTTAGTATGAGTAGCAGTTATTGTAGTTATTGTAGTTGTGGCATTAGTTGTAGTACTAGCAGTAGTAGTAGAAGAAGTAGCAATAGTAGTAGTAGTAGTTATAGTAGTAGTAGTAGTAGTAGTAGTAGTAGGAGTAATAGTAGGGGTAGTAATAATAGCAGCAGTAGTAGTCATATTTGTAGTAGTAGTAGTTGTAATTGTAGTGGTAGCAGTATGAGTAGCAGTAGCAGTAGAAATTGTAATAGTAGGAGTTCGAATAGTAGTAGTTGTAGATGTAGTAGTAGTTGTTGTAGTAGTAGTAGCAGTTGTAGTAGTAGTAGCTGTAGTAGTTGTAGTTGTTGTAGTAGTAGTAGTATTGTTTGTACTAGTACTAGTAGTATTTGTACTACTAGTAGTAGTAGATGTTGTAGAGGAAGTAGCACTAGCGATAGTAGTAGATGTAGCAGCACCAGTAGTAGTAGTTGTAGTGCAGTAGCAATAGCAGTAGCAGTAGTTGTTGTAGTAGCAGTTGTAGTTGTGGAGTAGTAGTAGACATCATAGAAGTAGTAATAGTAGTAGTAGAAGGAGTAGTAGAAGCAATACTAGTAGTAGTTGTAGTAGTAGTAGTAGTAGCAGTAGTAGAGTCGTTGTTGTAGTAGTAGAAATAGTAGTAATAGTAATAGTAGAAGTTGAAGTAGTAGTAGTAGTCATAGTTGTGTAGTAGCAGCAGGAACAACAGTAGTAGTTGTAGTAGTAGTAGTAATAGTAATAACACTAGTAGTAGTGGTAGTAGTAGAAGAAGTAGTAGCAGTAGTAGTATTAGCAATAGCTGTAGGAGTAGCATTAGCTGTAGGAGTAGTAATAGTGGTAATAGTATTTACAATTGTAATAGTAGTAGTTGTAATTGTACTGGTAGTAGAAGTAGTTATAGTAGGATTAGTAGTAGTAGAAGTAGTTGTAGTAGTAGGGGTCGGAGTAGTAGTAGTCGCAGACGTAGTAGTAGTAGTAGTATTAGAAGAAGAAGAAGAAATAGTAGTAGTAGTAGAAGAAAAAGAAGAAGTAGTAGTAGCAGCAGTAGTTATAGTAGTAGTAGTTGTAGTCGAAGTGGTAGCAGTAGTAGTACTAGTAATACTAGTTGGAGTAGTAGTAGGTGCAAGAGTAGAAGTAGTAGTTATTGTCGTTGTAGTAGTAGTAGAAATAGCAGTAGTAGTAGTAATAGTTGTTGTAACAGTAGTAGAAGTAGGAGTATTAGGAGTCAGTAGTGATTATAGTAGTTGTAGTAGTAGTTGTTGTTGTATTAGTTGGAGTAGGAGTTGGAGTTGGAGTAGGAGTAACTGTAGTATAAGTAGTACTAGTAGTAGTAGAAGAAATAGTTGTAGTAGTAGAAGGAGTAGCAGTAGTAGTAGTACTAGTAGTAGTAGTAGTAGTAGTAGTAGTAGTAGTAGTAGTAATAGTAATAGAAGTAGTAGAAGTAGTAGCAATAGTAGCAATAGCAGTAGTAGCAGTAGTTGTAGTAGTAGAAGTTGGAGTAGTGTATTACAGTAATAGTAGTAGTTGTAGTTGTAATAGAAGTAGCAGTACTAGTTGTTGAAGTAGTAAAGTTGTAGTAGTAGTTGCAATAATTGTAATAGTATTAGTAGCAGTAGGAGTAGCCGCACAAGTAGTAGTAGTAGTAATAGTTGTAGTAGTAGTTGTAGTTGTAGTAGTTGTTGTTGTAGTATTAGCAATACTAGTAGTAGTAGGAGGAGAAGTTGCAGTAGTAGTTGTAATAGTAATAGTAGTTGGAGTAGTATTAGCAGTAGGAGTAGTAATAGTAGTAGTAGTAGTAGTAGTAAAAGTAGTAGTTGTAATTGTAGTGGTAGCTATTGCAGAAGTCATAGGAGTAGTAATAGTTGTAATTGTAATGGTAGCAGTAGCATAAGTAGTTGTTGTTGTAATAATAGTAGGAGATCTAGCAGTAGTAGTTGTAATTGTAATAGTAGTACGAGTAGCTTTAGTATTTATAGTAGTAGTAGTAGTAAGAGTAGGAGTTGCAATTGCAGTGGTAGCAGTAGCAGAAGTCGTAGGAGTAGTAGTAGTTGTTGTTGTTGTAAAAGTAGGAGTTGTTGTAGTAGTAGTCGTAGATGCAGCAGTAGTAGTCGTATTAGTAGTAGTAGTTGTTGTAGTAGTAGTAGTAGTAGTGTTTGTAGTAGTACTAGTAGTATTAGTACTAGTAGTAGTTTTAGATGCAGTAGCCGAAGTAGTAGTAGTAGTTGTTGTAGTAGTCGTAGTAGAAACAGTAGTTGTAGTAGAAGTAGTAGTTGTGGTGGTAGTAGTAGTTGTAGTGTTGTAGTAGTAGAAGTGCAGTACTAGCAGTAGTAGTAGTAGTGTAGTTGAAGTAGGAGTAGTAGTAGTAATAATAGTAGGAGTAGGCATAGTAGTAGTCATAGTAGCAGTAAGATAAGGTGCAGTTGTCATAGTAGCAGTTGCAGTAGTTGTAGGAGGAGGAGATGTAGTTGTAGTAGTGGGAGTAGGAGTAGGAGTTGTAGCAAGAGTAGTAATAATTGGCATAGCGGTAGCAATAGTTGCAGCAGGATTAGTAGTAGCAGCTGTAATAATAGTAACAGTTGTAGTTGTTGTAGTAGTAGTAGTAATAGTGGTAATAGTAGTAGTACTAGTAGTAGTACTAGTTGGTGTAGTAGAAGTTAAGAGTAGTAGTTGGAGTTGCAGTAGTAGTATTAGTAGTAGTAGCAGCAGTAGGAGTAGAAGTTGTAGCAATTCTATTAGTAGTAGTATTAGTACTACTACTACAACGGCTACTTCTACTTCTAATACTACTACAACTACTACTACGACTACTGCTTCTACTACTACTTCTCCTACTACTGCCACTACTACTTCTCCAACTCCTACTACTACAGCTAATACAACTACTATGACTCTCTCCTACTACTACTATTGCTACTACCCCTACTACAACTACTACTTGTGCGACTACTACTACTAACTAATTCTTCTACTCCAATTACAACTACTACTACTACAACTACAATGACTACCACTCCAACTACTACCGCTATAACTACTACTACTACTTTTATTAATACAGCTACTACTACTATTACTACTTCTCCTACCACTTCCACTGGTACAACTACTACTGCATCTACTTTTGCTACTGTAACTACTACTACTACCACTACTACTACTACTGTTACTACTACTACTACTATTATGACCGCTAACACTATAACAACTAGTTCTACTACTACTACTCCTCCTCCAAAAATGAATAGTACTACTGCTACAACTACTACATCTGCATCTACTACTACGAATATTGCTATTGTTACTACATCAGCTCTTACTATTTCTACAGCTAGTTCTACTACTGCTACTTTTACTATTACTTCTGATAATACTACTGCTACTACTACTACAACTATGACCAACACTATTACCACTAATATTATCGCTGCTGCCACTTTTACTAGTACTACTACTGTCACTACTACTACTGTTACTACAACTATATTGTTTATACTACTACTTCTGCTACTACTACTACTACTGCTTCTACTACTTCTACTACTATTACTACTACTACTAGTACTACCACTACTGCTGCTCATAATACTACTACTACTCCTACTACTATACTACACTACTACTACACCTACTGCTATAACTACAATTCCTACCCTACCACCGCTAAAAGCTAGCTCATAAAAAAACTACGACGACTACGACCTCCTACTTCCCACTACGACTAACACCTACACTGACACTTCTACTGCTACTACGACTTAAATTACTACAACGATATTGCCAAATACACTATTTACTAAACTACAAAAACTCAACTACTACTAACTATAAAACTAAAACTATACGTACTAGTTCCGACTACAGCTACTAGTACTGCTACAACTATGACAACAACAACAACGACAACTACTACTACTCAAACTACAACTACTGTTAGTAATGCTCCAATTACTACTACTACTACTACTAATACTACTACTACTACTACTCCTGCTACTACTACTCCTACTCCGACTCCTACTACAACAACAACCACAACAACAACAACGACAACAACAACTACTACTAGAACAACAACTACTACTATTACTACTTCTCTTACTAATACTACTACTACTACAGTTACTACCATTACGCATACTACACCTACTCCTCCTGCTACTACTACTTCTACTACTACTGCTCATACTACTCCTACTACTCCAACAACTAGTACTTCTACTACTCATACAACTCCTACTACTGCTACTACTATGACTTCAGAAACTACTACTGTTACTATTGCTGCTACTACTACAACTACTTCTCCTATTGCTACCACTACAACTATTACTACTAGTATTTTTACTAATACAGCTACTACTAATACTACTACTTCTCCTAGCGCTACTATGTGTCCAACTACTACTGCATCTACTACCGCTACTACAACAGCAACAACAGCAATAACAACAACAACAACTACTACTGCTACTACTGTTACTACTATTACTACTACTACTACTATTACTACCGCTACTATTACAACTATTACCGCTACTACTACTACTACTACTCCCAAAACTATTACTACTACTACTACTACTTCCACATTAGCTTTTACAGCTACTAACACTGCTATGGCTTCTACTACATTTGTTACTATTTCTACTGCTACTAAAGCTACTACTGCCATTACTGCTATTACTGCTATTACTCCAAGTACAACTAGCTTTGCTACTACTACTTGGACTACTACTACTAATAGTACCACTACTACAAATAATAATACTACTACTACTAATAGTACCACTACTACTTCTGCTACAACTGCTGCTACTGCTACTACTACCGTAACTACTACTACTACTACAAAAACAACTATAACTACCACTACAACTACCACTGCTACTATACTACTACTACTATTACTAGTACTATTGCTACTACCACTTCTACTACAACTAGCTCTCCCACTACTACTACTGCTACTACTACTACTATTACTACAAATAATTTCGCTTCAATTACTATTGGTACCACTGCTACTACTTATGCTACTATTACTACTACTTTTACTACTACTACTAATACTAGTACAACTACTACTGCTACTACTACTACTGCTGCTATTATTACTACTACAACTCCTACTGCTACAACTACAATTCATACCCCTAGCACCACCACTGCTCCTACGATTACTCCTACTACAACTCCTACTAATAAGTCTACTACTACTACTACTACTACTACTACTACTACTACTACTACTACTACTACTACTACTACTGCTACTACTACTACTACTACTACTACTACTACTATTATTCTTCTTACTCTTGCTACTACAACAACTAATACTACTACTACTACTATTGTTACAACTACTTCTACTACTCTTACTACTACTACTATTCAAACAACTAGTACTAGTACTAGTAGCACTACTAATACTAGTACTAGTAGCACTACTAGTACTAGTACTAGTAGCACTACTAGTACTATGACAACTACTAATACTACTACCACTACAACGGTTACTAACTCTCCGATTACTACTACTACTACTAATACTACTGCTACTACTACTATTACCACAACTACTACAAATAATAATAATACTACTACTAATAGTACCACTACTACTAATAATAATACTACTACTACTAATAGTACCACTACTACTTCTGCTACAACTGCTACTACTGCTACTACTACCGTAACTACTACTACTACTACAACAACCACTACAATTACCACTGCTACTATACTACCACTACTATTACTAGTACTATTGCTACTACCACTTCTACTACAACTAGTTCTCGCACTACTACTACTGCTACTACTACTACTATTACGACAAATAATTTCGCTTCTGTTACTATTGGTACCATTGCTACTACTTATGCTACTATTACTACTACTTTTACTACTACTACTAGTACTACTGTAAATACTACTAATACTAGTACAACTACTACTGCTAATACTACTACTGCTGCTACTATTACTACTACAACTCCTACTGCTACAACTACAATTCCTACCCCTAGCACCACTACTGCTCCTACGACTACTCCTACTACAACTCCTACTACTAAGACTACTACTACTACTACTACTACTACTACTACTACTACTACTACTACTACTACTACTATTCCTATTACTCTTGCTACTATAACAACTAATACTACTACTACTATCGTCACAACTACTTCTACTACTCTTACTACTACTACTACTCAAACTACTAGTTCTAGTACTAGTAGCACTACTAGTACTATGACAACTACTAATACTACTACCACTACAACGGTTACAAACTCTCCGATTACTACTACTACTACTAATACTACTGCATCTACTACTATTACAACAACTACTACAACAACAACTACTACTGCTGCTGCTACTACTACTATAACAACAACAACTACTACTATTGTTACTACTGCTCCTGCTAATAGTACTACTGCGACTACTAATACTACTACTATTACTCCTACTACTGCTACTACTCCTACCACTGCTACTACTCCCACTACTCCTACTACTGCTACTACTCCCACTACTCCTACTACTATTGCTACTCCTACAACAACTACTACTACTCCATCTATTACTTCTCCAAGTACTATTGCTCCTACTACTGCTACTACTGCTACAGTTACTACTACTACTACTACTAATAGCACAACTACCGCAAATGCAACTTCTACTACTACTGCTACTACTCCTACTACTACTACTACCACTACCGCTACTACTACTAGTTCTGCTACTGTTGCTACTACCACTACTACTACTACAACAAAAATAACAACTACCACTACTACAACTTCTACTACTATTGCTATTGTTGCTACTACTACTACTTTTAATACTACTACTACTACTACTACTTCTCCTACAGCTTGTACAACTACTGCTACTGCTGCTGCTGCTGCTGCTAGTTATACTACCACTACTACTACTACTATTACTATTACTACCACTACTACTACCACTACCGCTACTACATCTACTTCTATTACCACCACAACTACCACTCCTGCTACTACTGCTTCTACTACTTCGCCTGCTTCTATTACAACTGCTACTACTACTCCAATTTCAACTACTACTGCTACTTCTACTACTACAAATAGCACTACTAATGTTCCTACTACTACTGCCACTATTGCCACTAATACTAATACTACTATTACTGCTACTACTGTTACTACAACAACTACTACTACAACAATAACTACTACTACTGCTACTACTACTACAACAACTACTACTACTACTGCTGCTACTATTACTATTGCTACCTGTATTTCTCCTCCAACTACTACAACTACAAGTACTACTACTACTGCTACTACTACAATTGCTAGAGCCACCACTACCACTAATACAACTATTGCTACTACGACTATTGCAACCGCTACTATGCTATTTCTCCTACTACTACTACTGTCGCTACTATTATGATGACTATTGCTTCCACTACTACTACTACCAGTACAAGCACTACTATAACTACTACTACTACTACTTCTAGTACTACGAGTACAGCTACTATTACTGCAAATAAAACCACTACTATTGTTACTTCTACTACCATTGCTACTATTGCTACTATTGCTACTATTGCTACTACTGCGACTACTTTGACTACAACAATAACTACTACTACCATTGCTACTATCGCTACTATCGCTACAATTCCTACTATCACTGCTACTACTGCTATGGCTACTCCTCCTACGACTGCTATTACTACTACTTCTCCTGCTACTACTATTACTACTACTATTGGACTGCTACTACTGCTACTACCAACATGACTACTACATGAATGACTACTACTACAACTACAGCTACTGCTACTACTACTACTACCACAACTACTGCTATTACCACTACTATTAAACCTACTACCACATCGACTACTACTACAACTGCAACTACTGCAACTACTATAACTACTACTACAACTACAACTACTACAACCCCTACTTTAGCTACTATAAGAGTAACAACAAAAGCAGTCACTATGCTACTATTATTACTACTTCTACTACTACTACTATTACTTCTCTTACTACTACTACTACTACTACAACTACTACTACGGCTACTACTACTGCTACTACAACATCTTTTACTCTACTACAACAATTGCTCCTATTGCAACCACCACTACTGCTACCACTGCTCTACTACAACTAGTACTACTTCTACTGCTCCTACTACTACTCTACCGCTACTACTGTTACGGCCACTACTGCTACTAGCACAACAACAACTACTACTTGTACAACTACTACTAAAACTAATACTGCTCCTACAACAACTACTACTACTACTACTAATGCTACTAATACTATGCCTACTACTATTGCTATAGCTACTGCTGCTACTACGATTCCTACTACGACTGCTACTACTACTATTGCTACTAATGCTACTCCTACAATAGCAACTGATATTTCTACCACTACTGCTAGTGCTACTACCACCGATACTACCTGCTACTCCTCCTACTACTATTATTACTACTACTATTACTACTACAACTACTACTACTATTGCTACTACTACTACTATTACTAGCACAACTACTACTTGTAAAACTACTACTACAATTACTACCGCAACTACTACTTGTAATACTACTACTACTATAAATACTACTACAACTACAACTACTATAACCACAACTACTACTTGTAATACTGCTACTACTACTATTATTACCACAACTACTACTGCTGCTGCTGCTGCTGCTACTACTGCTTCAACTGTAACTGCTACTACTATTGCTACTGTTGTTGTTGTTGCTGCTACTACTACTACTACTCCTAGTACTACTGCAACTACTCTTGCTAAAACTACTGCTACTACTCCTTCTTCTACTACTACAACTTGTACCACTACTGCTGCTACTACTGCTACTACTACTACTACAGCTACTACTACTGCTACTACTGCTGCTACTACAGTTACAATCTCTACTACTACTACCACTGCTACTTCTACAACTTCTCCTACTACTCCTAATATTGTTACTACTGCAACAACTACAACAACTACTACCAATTCTTCTATTGAAAATGCTACTACAACTAAAACACTACTACAATACTACGATTGCTAATACAACTACTACTAATACAAATAGAAATACTACTACAACAACAACTACTAGGACTAATACTACTTTTGCTACTAGTCCTACTACTGCTGCTGCTACTGCTATAACTTCTACAATAACTACTACTACTATTACTACTGCTACTATTACTACTACAATGAGTACCGCTACTGCTATTACTACTTCTACTACTGCTATTTCTGCTGCTACTACTGCTATTGTCTCTACCACAACTACTACACGTACTGCTGCTGCTCTTGCTGTTGCTGCTACTAATATAATTACTACTATTACTACTACTGAGACTGCTACTGCTTCAACTACTGCTACGACTGCAGTTGCTGCAATTGCTGCTACTGCTAGTAATACTATTGCTCCATCTACTTCACCTACTACTAATGTTGCTGCAACTACTACAACTTCTACTACTACTGCGACTACTACTACTCCTCCTCCTCCTCCTCCTACTACTACTCCTCCTACTACAATTACTACTACTACTACTACTACCACCACCATCACTACTGCTATTACTACAGCTGCTACTATTTCTACTACCACTACTACTACTATTGCACCTATTACTACAATTAATACTACTTTTGCTACATAAAATACTTCCGTTGCTACTGCTATTGCTACTACTACTGCTACTGCTAATGATGCTGCCACTAGTACTACTGCGACCACTGCTACTACTGCTACTATTGCTAATGCTATTACTACTGCCACTACTACTCTTCTACTCCTTCTACTACTACTGCCACTACTACTACTACTTCAACCGCTACCTTCACTACTACTAATTCTACTACTGCTGCAGCTGCTGCTATTGCCTCTACTACCACCACAACCACCAACACCACCACTACTACTACTACTATTACTACCACTAATACAACTACTGCTACTACTACTACAACTTCTCCTACTACTACTACTAGTAGTACTGCACTACTACCATGCCAACTACTACAACTGTTACAACTACAACTATTACTAGTACTGCTACTTCTGCTACTACTAAAACAACTACTACTGCAATTACTGCCACTGCTACTACTACTACTAATACTACCACTACTACTAATTCCACTACTACTTTTATTACAACTACTACTACATTTACTACTGCTAATACTGCAATTGCTACTACTACTAGTACTACTGCTACTACTACTACTACTTCTACTACAAATAATACTACTACTGCTGCTACTACTACTCCTACTACTATTGCTACTATTGCTACTGCTACCACTACTGCTACCACTACTACCCTATTGCTACTACTACTACTACTGCTGCTGCTGCTGCTAATATGGCTGCTATTGCAACTGTTACTACTACTAGTACTACTACCACTACCACCTCTATTACGACTAGTACTACAACTACTACTGCTATACTACAACTGCTACTACTGCTATTACCACTACTACAACTACTGCGATTGCTGACACTACTACTACTGCTGCTTCTAATAGTTCTCCTCCTTCTGCTAGTTCTACAATAGCTACTTTGTATAATACTACTATTACTACAACCATGACTACTACAACTAATACTTCTACCACTGCAAACGCTTCTGCTACTATTGCTGCTACTTCTGCTGCTGCTACTATTGCTACTACTACTACTACTTCTATTGTTATAACTACTACTTCTGCCCCTACTGCTATTGCTAAAACTACTGCTTCTACTACTACTGCCGCAACTACTACTACCACTGCAACTAGTACCGCTACTACTACTACTCCTACTACTTCTACTACTTCTACTATTACAGCAACTATTGGTACTACTGCTACTACTGCTTTTCCTTCGGCTAGACTGCTTCCGCTACTACTACTACTAGTGCTACTACAACTACTACAACTACGATGACAAATACACTAACTATTACAACAACAACAACTAATACAACTGCTACTGCAACTCATGCAACTGCTACTGCTACTATTGCAACCTCTACTACTTCTACTGCCACTTCTACTACTACTACCACATCTACTACTACTAAAAATAATGCTACTCCTATTGCTACTACTACAACTACTACAACTACTTCTACTACTACTACTACTATTGGTACTTCAGCTGCTACTACTGCTATAATGGCTACTGCCGCTACTAGTACGCATACTTCTACTACTCCCACAACTACCACTATTGCTACTTCTGCTACTGATGCAATTGCAGCTGCTAGTACTACTACAACCACTACTACTGTTTCTTCAACTATAGCGCCCACTACTACTACTGCTGCTACTAATGCT
The DNA here is from genome assembly GCA_005019695.1 of Trichopus zeylanicus subsp. travancoricus. NCBI lineage: Eukaryota > Viridiplantae > Streptophyta > Magnoliopsida > Dioscoreales > Dioscoreaceae > Trichopus > Trichopus zeylanicus. The sequence continues at coordinate 56,809 of RXID01022079.1, forward strand.
ATTTCTACAACAACAACTACTATTGCTACTAATACTACTACTACTGCAACTGCTACTGCTACTACTACTACTACTACTACTAGTACTACAGCTACTAATGCTACTTCTACAACAACAACTACTCTCGCTACTACTACTACTACTACTGCAACTGTTATTGCTACTACTACTACTACTACTACAACTACTGCTACTGCTACTACTAACTCCTACTTCTACTACTACTACTACCATTACTTTTGCTACTCCAACTGCTACTACTTTTGCTGCTACATCTATTGTTACGGCAATGACTACATCTAAACTACATCTTTTACTTCTACTACTACTATTACTACTGCCACTACTATTATAACTATTGTTCCTACTACTAATACTACTACTTCTACTACGAATACTACAACTGCTACTATTACTACCACTACTACTACTACAACAACAACTACAACTCCTGCTACTGCTACCACTACTACTACTACTTCTTCAACTACTACTACAACTGCTACTCTACTACTACTGCTATAAATACCGCCCAAACTACTACTACTACTACTAATGCTCCTACTAGTACTATTGCTACCAATACTACTGCATCTTTTGCTATAGCTACAACTACTCCAACTGCTACTTCTACTACAACCTGTACTGCTAGTACTGATACTCCACTACTACTATTATTGCTACTATTACTACGACTAGTACCGCTGCTGCTACTCCAATTACTACCACCACTACTACAACTACTAGTACTACTACTACTACTACTATAGCAATTATTGTTGCTATTGCTAGTACTACAACTATTGTTTCTATTACTACCACTTTTGCTACTGCTACTACTCTTCATCTCCTCCTCCTCCTCCTCCTCCTCCTACTACTACTACTATAGCAACAACAACAACAACAACTACTACTACTGCTACTTCTACTACTGCTACTACTACTACCACCACTCCTACTACTCTACTTCTCCTCATATTGCTACTACTAGTACTACTACTACTCTTCCTACTACGACCGCTATTGCTACCATTACTACAACAACGATAACTACTACTACAACTAGCACTACTACAACAACTACTCCTACTACTGTCGCAGCGGCTACTGTTGTTGCTGCTACTACTAATACTACCAGTACTGCTGCTACAACTATTGCTTCTACAATTGCTTTTACCTCTACTCTCACTACTCCAACTAATACTACTGTTGTTACTATTGCTACTGCTACTATTAGTATAATTACTACAAATACTACTACTACTACTACTACTTTTAGGACTACCACTGCTACTACTATTACTACTACTAATACCAATACTACTACTACTGCTACCACTACTACTACTGCTACTACTATACTTACTACTACAACGACTACTACAGCTACTGCTGCACCACTACAACTATTACAACTAATGTTACTACTAACTACAATTATTACTATTATTACTACTACTACTATGGCCTCTACTAGAACTACTACTACTACTGCTTTTACTACTACTTTTCTTGCTTCAACTACTTCTGCTACTACTACTACCACCGCTAATACTATTACTGCTGCTACTACTACTGCTGCTGCTACAGCTGCTGTAACTAATGCTATCGCTACTATTGCTCTACAGTTCTACTGCTACTAGTACTAGCTTTACTCCTCCTACTACAACTGCTGCTGCGGCTGCTGCTGCTGCTGCTACTACGACTACTACTTATACTACTCAAACTACTGCAACTGCTACTTCCATTGCTTCAACGTCTAATACCACTACTCCTTTAGGTACTTCTACAACTTCTACTTCTATAATTGCATCTGCTACTTTTGTTGCAACTACTACCACTACTACCACTACTACTACTACTACTACTACTACTACAGCAACTGCCGTGACAACTACTAGTACTACTGCTACTGTGGCTACTACTATTACTACTGCTACTACCACTACTACTGCAACTATTACCACTACTACAACTACTTCTACTACGATTATTATTTCTACTACTACAACTACTATTGCTTCTTTTGCTACTATTGCTACTGCTGCTCCTACTACTATTACAACAAATGCTACTGTTACTGCTATAACAACAACTACTACTACTTCTACTACAACTGCTACTATTGCTACTACTGCTACTACTTCTACTACTACTGATACTGCTACTACTGCTACTGGTACTGCTATTACTACTATTACTATTACTATATTTTCCATAACAACTACAGCAAAAAATACTACTACTACTCCTACTGATACTACTACGACTCCAACTACTACTGCAACAACTACTTCTAGAACTTCTACTACGAATAGTGCCGCGACTACTACTAATACTTCTACTACTACAGGTACTATTGCTACTACTGCTACTACAGCTATAGTTTCTACTACTACCACTACCGCTACTGCTGCTACTAGTGCTTCAATTACTACTGCTGCTACTACTACTACTATTTCATTTTCCGCAACTACTACTATAAATACAACTACTACTCATACTGGTACTACTACGACTCCAACTACATTCTCTATAGCTGCTTCTACAACTGCTACTACGACTACTGCTGCTACTCCTACTACTCCTACTACTACTACTGCAACTTATGCTAATGGTACTACTACTACTACTACAGCCACTACTACTACTGCTGCTGCTGCTACTACTTTTGCAATTAATAATGCTACTACTACTGCTACTACTACAACTATTACAACTACTTCTACTACTAATACTACTACCTGCTACTTCATCTACTACTGCTACTACAATAGCTACTGCAACTACTAGTACTAATATTGCTACTACTGCTAGCACTACCACTACCACGATTGCTACTACTTCTACTACTTCTAAAACTACTACTACTACAATGGCTTCCACCACTGCTACTATTACTTCATCTGCTACTAGTGCAACTATTACTGCTGCTACTACTACTACTGCTGCTAGTACTGCTGCTACTACTACTACTACTACTACTACTACTACAACTACTTCTACTACTACTACTACTACTACCACTACTACTGCTACTACGATTACTACTACTAGTACTACCATTACTACTACTGCTATTACCTCCACTACTACTACTACTACTACCACCACGACTACTAAAACTCCTACTACTGCTTCTACTTCTACTACTAATACTTTTTCTACTACTACTATTACTATTGCTACTACTACTACTACAACCACTACACTTAAAGCTCCTACTACAAATATAGCTGTTGCTACTCCGACTACTACAACAACTACTACTGCAACTACTACTCTGACTACAACTACTACTACAGCTATTACTCCTACTTGTACTACTGCGACTACTACTACTACACCTACTACTACAACTCCCAGTCCAACTCCTACTTCTACAACTACTCATACTACAACTGCTGCTATTGCTACTAGTACTACT
>RXID01022079.1:60857-91936 GCA_005019695.1 Trichopus zeylanicus subsp. travancoricus
ATCACTATTACTACTACTATTACTCCTACTTCTTCTTCTTCTACTGCTACTACCACTACTACCACTACTACAACTACTTCTATTGCTCCTACTCCTACTATTACTACTATGACTACACCTACTAGTGCTACTACTACTATAACCCTTCTACTACTCCAACTCGAACCCCTACTACTACTCTGACTACCACAACTCCTACTGCTACAACAACTACTACTCCTTCTCCTCCTACTACTTACTACTGATTACTGCTAGACACTATTACTACTGTTACTACTATAACAACTACTACCCCTTTTACTAATACAACTTCTACTAGTACTACAATTGTTGCTACTGCTATTACCACTACTACTGCTACTACTTCGATTACTTCTACAACTCTTGCTACTACTACTACTACTACCACTACCAATACTACTATTACTAATACAACTGCCACGAACACTACTACTGCTACTGCTGTTACTACTACAACTACCACAACTATGACTACTCTGGTGACTATCACTATTGTTGCTTCTGCTTCTACTGTTGCCACTATTACTACTACTACTACTACTACTACTACTACTACTACTACTACTACTACTACTACTACTACTACTACTACTACTACTACTACTACTACTACTACTACTACTACTACTACTCTACTTTACTACTCTCCTCCTCCTCCTCCTCCTCCTCCTCCTCCTCCACCTCCCCCTCCTCCTCCTCCTCCAACTACTACTGCTCCTACTACTCCTACTACAACAGCTACTTCTTTAACTACTACTACTACTACTACTACTACTACTACTATGAACACTACAACTACTACAACTTCTACCACTACTGCTACTGTTAATGCTACTACGGCTAGCACTACTACAACTACAACTACTACTACAAGTACTACTATTTCTACTCCTACTCCTACAATTGCTACTAGTGCAGCCGCTATTACTACTACAACTATTGCTACTATTACTACTACTACTACTACTACTACTGCTACAACTATTACTACTGCTACCACTACTTGGACTACTACTACTACTACGATAACTACAACTACTCCTATTACTAATCCAACAACAACAACAACAACAAGTACTGCAGCTACTACTACCATGACTTCTACTACTACTACTACTACTACGACATCAACTACACCTATTACTACTACTACTGTTGCTCCTTCCATTACTACTATTTACAAAACGATTACTAGAACAACAACTAATACTACTAATACTACTACTACTTCTACTTCTACTACTTGCATAATTGCTACTACTACTGCTACTACTATGGGTACTACTACTACTGCTACTACTCTTACTACTACTGCTACTACTCCTACTACTATTCATACTCCTACACCGAGTGCCGCTACGCCACCTACTACTAGTATTACTGCTACTGTTACTAATACTACTGATAAACCTAACACTCCTACTACAACTACTACTAATATGACTCCTACTACATACTACTTCTACTACTACTACTACTTCAAGCATTCCTAAAACTATTATTACTATAGCTACAGCTACTATTCGTGCTACAACTACTGCTACTACTATTAGTGCTGCTGCTGCAATAAATACTACAACAACAACTACTACTACTACTTCTACTACTATTCCTTCTACTACCACTACTGCTACTGCTACAACTACTCCGACTACCACCTCGATGACTAGTACTACTACTGCTACTATTACTACTACCGCCACTACTACTACTATTATTTCTAACACTACTACTACAACTAGATCCACTACTGATACTACTTATACTACTACTACTACTACAACTACTACTACTATAACTAATACTACAACTACTACAACTACTACTACAACTACCACTACAACTGCTATTACTGCTGCTACTATTACTATTACTACTACTCCTCCTACTCCCACTCCAACTCCTAATCCTACTGCTTCTCCTAGTACTACTACTACTACTACTACTACTACTACAACAACAACTGCTGCTGCTGCTGCTGCTACTACTACTACTACTACTATGCCTACCACTACTACTACAACTACTACTATTGCCACAATAGTTACTACTACTACTAAAACAACTATGACTACTACCACTGCTACTCTTACTTCTACTCCTACTACCAGCACCACTACTACAACTAATACAGCTATTACGGCTACTATTACTGCTATTGCTACTAATAATAATACTATTATTAATCTTAATACTCCAACTACTATTGCTACTAGTACTACTATTACGACTACTACTATTCCAACTACTACCACTACTCCTAAAATTCCTCTTGGTAGTGCTACTACTGCTGCTGCTGCTATTACTACCACAACTACTACTATTCCTACTAATACTACTACTATTACTGCTACTACTACTCCTCCTATAACTACTACTACTATTAATATGACTACAACTACTACTACTACTACTACTACTACTACTACAACTAACACTCGTGCTGCTGCAGCTACTACTACAACTACCATTATAGCTACTACTACTATGCTTACTACTACTAGTCTACTACTATGACTTCCAATGCTACTACTACACCTACTCCAACTCCAACTATGACTACTGATCTTACTACTACTACCACTACCACTACAACTACTACTACTCCTAATACTATTCCAATTCCTACAACTACACCTACTACTACTACTATTACTACTACTACTTCTACTACTCCAACTACAGGTACTACTATTACTAACACTAACACTACTACTACTACTTCTACTACTTCTACTATTACAACAACTACTACGATTACTACTACTGCTAATCCTAGCACTCCTACTACTACTATTACTACTTATGCTGCTGCTATTCATGCTTCTATTACTGCTGCTACTACTACTACTACTGCTGCTACAAATACTACTACTACTACTACTATTACTACTGCAACTACTACTACTACTACCACCCATACTACTACTCGAACTCCTACACCCACTGCCACTACTTCCCCTACTACTACTAGTACTACTACCACCCCTTACACTCCTGCTACTAATACTAATACTGCTACTACTACTACTACGATTACTACTACTGCTACTACTACTGCTGCTGCTGCTACTCCTACTGCTACTTTTCCTGCTACTACTGGTACTAATACTATTACTACCACTTTTTATACAACTGCCACTACTACTACTCCAATTTCGCCTACAAGTATTACTACTACTACTATCACCACTGCCACTGCTGCTATTGCTACTACTACTCTAGCTACTACTAATGTCGCTCCTGCTGCTAGACATACTACTACTGCGACTACTATAATTAGCACTACTACTAGTACTACTATTACTGGTACTACCACTACTACTTTTGCTGCTACAACAACAACAACTACTACTACTACAACTAGTGCTACTACAACTACGATGACTACTACTAATACTACTGGCACTACTTCTTTTGCTACAACAACTTCCAACTCTAATGATGATGCTACCCCGACTGCTACAACAACAACTACTACTACTACTACGACTACTATACTACAACTACTATTGCAATTGCTGCTGCAGCTGCTGCTACTATTACTACTTATATTGCTATTGCTACTGCTACTATTACTACTACTACAACTACTACAATTACCCCTACCACTTCTACCACTACTACTACTACTACAACTACTACTGCTACTTCTACTACTATGAGTACTACCACCACTTCCACTACTACTACCACTACTACAGCCACTACTACTACTACTGCTGCTACAACTAGTACTATAACTACTACAGCTTTGACTACTACTAATACCCATACTACGGCTCCTGCTCCTACTACTGCTACTACTAATGCGACTACTACTAGTCCCACCCCTACTGCCACTGCTCCAACTACTGGTACTACAATTACTACTGCTAACTACTACTACTACTACTACTACAACTACTACTACAATAATAACTACAATTACTACTGGTACTACAACAACAACTACTACTATAACTTCTGCTATTGCAACTCTGACTACTATTAGTTCAATTACCATAACTACTCCTCCTACTCCTTATACTATTACAATAATTACTACTATTGCTCCAACTCCTACTACTACTAGTAGTACTATTATAGCAACAACTACTACTACTCGGGCTTCTATTATTACTATTACTACTGTTGTTCCCGTTGCTACTGCTATTGCCACTACTACTACTACTAATGATATTATTGTCACTGTTACGGCTACTACTACTACTACTACTACTACTTCACCTACTACTACTACTACTACTACTACTACTACTACTATTACTAATACTACTTCAGATTCTACTATTATGACTACTACTAATACTGCTACAACAACTACTACTACCAATACTGCCACTGTTGCTGCTGGTGCTACGACTGCTATAACTACTACTACTATTGCTGGCATTCTTGCTAATACTACTACTACTACTCCTACTACTATTGTTACTACTACTACAATCGGTGCTACTACTAGCACTATACTGCTATTGCTACTACTACTATTACTTATATTAGTTCTGCTGTTGCTTATGCTCTAGCTCTGAATGTTGTTGCTACGGCTGCTACTACTACAACTACCACTACTTCACCTACTACAATAATTATTGCCACTACTACTACTATGCCACAAATGCCAAAGTATCTATTACTACCACTACTAGTACTACAGGTATTACTTTTGCTACTTTCGCTTCTACTAGTGCTACAATTGCTACTACTATTACACTACTACTACTACCATTACTACTACTGCTGTTACTATTTCTACAACTGCTACTGCTACTATTGCTACTGCAACTACCAGTGCTACTGTAGCCTCTACTACTACAACTAGCGCTACTGCTGCTACTTCTACTGGTACTGATACTATTATTGTTACTACAACTATTACATCTACTACTCCTTCTGCTACTGATACTATTATTGCTACCACTACTATTACTACGATTACTACTACTACTACCACTACTACCACTATCAGTACCACTACTACTATTAGTACTACTACTACTACTGTCACTACTACTACTACTACTTCTCTTGCTCCAACTACTATAATGGCTACTACAGCTATTACTACTGCTACTTTTATGACTTTTGCTACTACTATTGCTGCTATATAGCTACTAGTACTGCAATAACAATAACAACAACAATAACTACTACTACTACTACTACTTCGCATACAACTACTATTACTACTACTAGTATTTCTACTACTGCTATTACTACTACTACTGCTGCTGCTGCTGCTACCACTGCTGTCGCTCCTACTACTAATTCTACTACTACTCCTACTACAGCTTCTACTAATACAACCACTACAACTACTACTACTACTATACTACTACTACTACTACTACTACTACTACTACCACCACCACCACCACCACCACCACCATGACAGCTTTTGCAACTACTGCTACTATGACTACTTTAAGCATTAATACTACTATGATGACTCAAACTTCTAGTACTACTACTACTACTGCTACGACAACTTTTGCTAGTACTACTGCTATTGCAACACTATTTCTTCTGTTACTGCTGATACTACTGTGACTACTAATGCTTCTCCCATAACTATTACTACTGCTACTATTTTTGTTACCTTAAATACTGCTACTCCTACTAATACTACTGCTGCTACCACTAACACTGCTACTACTAGTAGTAGTAATTCTACTATTAGTACTACTACTAGTACTAGTACTACTACTTCTACTACTATTACTAATACACTATTACTATTACTACTGCTACTACTACAATTATTGGTACTACAGCTACTACTACTACCACTACTACGATTTCTGTGACTGCTTCAGCTTCTACTATAGGCAGTAGATATAGTAGTAATAGCAGCATTGGTACCAATCGTAGTAGCAGTAGTTGCAGTAGTAGTAGTAGTAGTAGCAATAGGACTAGCGGTAGGAGTAGAAGTAGCAGTATTAGTCAGAGTAGAGGTAGCTATAGAAGTAGCAGTGGTAGTTGTAGTAGTAGTAGTAGCGTCAGTAGTAGCAATAGTAGTAGTAGTAGCAGTAGTAGCTACAGCTATAGTATTAGCTATAGTTATAGCAGTAATAGTTGTAGCTGTAGTTGTAGTAATAGTGGTAGTAGTAGTTGCAATAGTACTAGCAATACTAGAAGTAGTAGTAGCAATAGTAGAAGTAGTAGTAGTAGCTATAGCAATAGATAATGTAGTAGTAGTTATTGCAGTAGTGGTGGTAGTATTAGCGTCAGTGGTAGTAGTATTGGGAGTAGTTGTTGCAGCCGAAGTAGCAATAATAGTAGTAGTAGTAGTAGGAGTGAGAGTAGTAGTAGTGGTAGCAGAAGTAGTAGAAGTAGTAGTAGTAGGAATAACAGTCATAGTGGTAGTAGTTGTAGTAATTGCAATAGTAGTAGTAGTAGTAGTAGTAGTAGCAGTAGTAGCACTTGTTGTATTAGGAGTAGTAGTTAAAGTTGTAGTCATAGTAGTAGTTGTAGCAATAGTTGTAATAGTAGTAGTTGTTGTTGTTGTAGGATTGGCATGATGAGTAATGGATGCAATAATAGTAGTGGAAGTAGGAGTATAGTAGTAGTAGTAGAAGATTAGTAGGGGTTCTAGCTGCTACAACAGTATGACTAGTAGTAGGAATGGAAGTAGTAATGCCAATAGAAGCCATAGTAGAAGTAGTTCTAATAGTAGTAGTAGCAGTAGTAGTATGGTAGCAGTTGTAGAAGTTATAGTAGTAGCAGCAATAGCAGTACAAGTAGTAGCAATAGCAGTAGTAGTTGTAGCAGTAATAATATTGGTAGTAGCAGCTGCAGTAGCAAAAATAGTAGTAGTTGTACTAGTGGTAGTAGTAGTAATAATAGTAGTAGTAGTAGTAGTAGTAGTAGTAGTAGTAGTGGCAGTTAGAATAGTAGGAGTAGGAGCAGCAGTAGTAGTGGTAATTTTCATAGTAGTAGGAGAAGCAGTAGGAGGAGAACCAGGAGTACTAGTAGCAATAGTAGTAGAAGTAGTAGTCAGAGTAGTAGTAGTAGCAGCAGTAGTAGTTGTGGTTGTAGCAGTGGTAGTAGTAGTAGTTATTATTATTGTAGTAGTAGTGGAAGTAGCAGTCAAAATATTCGTTGTAGTAGTAGTAGTAGTAGTATTAGTAGTTGTAGCGGAAGCAGTAGTAGTAGCTATAGCAATAGTAATAGTAGTAGTAGAAGTAGCAGTAGTAGTAGCAGTAATGGTAGTCTCAATAGTAGTTGTAGTATTGATAGTAGTAGCTATAGTAATAGTACTAGGAGTAGTAGTGAGAGTCCGAGCAGTCGTAGTAGTAGCTATAGTAGCAGGGGTAGTTGTAGGAATTGTAGCAACAACAATAGCAGTAGTAGTGGTTGATGTTACAGTAGTAAGAGAATTCATAGTAGCAGTAGTAGTACGAGTAGTAGTAGTAGATGTTGTTGAACTAGTAGTAGTAGTGGCAGTAGTAGCGGCATTTAGAGTAGTAGGAGTAGTAGTAGTGTCATAGTAGTGGAAGTAGTGTTAGTAGTAGTAGTTGTAGTTGCAGTAGTAGGAGTAGCAGTAGTAGTAGTATTAGTAGCTGTAGTAGTAGTAATAGTAGCACAAGTAGCAGTAGACGCAGTAGTAGCAGAAGTTTCTATAGTTGTTGCAGTAGTAGTAGTAGCAACTGAAGCAGTAGTTGCTGTAGTAGCAGTTGTAGTAGCTGCAATAGCACCAGTAATAGTAGTAGTTGAAGTAGTACTAGTTGTAGGAGTAGCAATGGGTGTAGTAGCTACAATAGTTGTATTGGTAGTAGCAACAGTAGTAATAGTAATAGTAGCTGTAGTAGGAGGCCGAGAAGTTGGAGTACTAGTAGCAGTCGCAATATGAGTAGTTGTACGAGTAGTTATAGTAGTGGCAACAGTAGCTGTAGTTGTAGTAGTACTAGTTTGAGCAGTAGTATGGTAGTAGTAGTAGTAGTTGTTGTTGTTGTTGTAGTAGTAGTAGTAGTGGTAATAGTTGTAGTAGTACTAGTAGTAGCAGCAGCAGTAGAAGTTGTAGTAGTAGTAGCAGTTGTATTTGTACTAGCTGTAGTAGTAGAAGTAGTCAGTAGTAGTTGTAGTAGTAGTGGTAGCTACAATAGTAATAGTAGGAGTAGTAGTAGGAGTAGCAACAGCAGTAGTAATAGTAGTTACTGTTGTAGTAATATGAGTAGTTGTAGTGGTAGTTGTCGTAAGTGAAGTAGTAGGACTAGTAGTAGTAGCAGTTGCAGCAAATACCAGTAGTAGTAATTGTAGCAATAGTAGTGTAGTAGTAGTATTAGTAGTAGTATTAGCAATAGTAGGCACGGTAGTAGTCGTAGTGATGTAACAGAAGTAGTAGTAGTAGTTATAGTTGTTGCAGTAGTAGTAGCAGTAGCTATAGTAGGAGAAGTGGTAGTAGTTGTAGCAGTAGCAGTAGTAGCGAAGCAATAATAGTAGCGATAATTGTAGCAATATTAGTAGTAGAAGTAGCAGTACTAGTTGTAGCAGTAGCATAGTAGAAGTAATAGTGGTAGTTGGAATAGTATTAGTTCTAGCTACAGTAGCATTGGTAGTAATAGTATTAGTAGTAGAAATAATTTTAGTAGAAGCAATAATCGTAGTAGCAGTTATAGTAGTAGTAGTAGTAGTAGAAGTTGCAAAAGTAAAAGTTGCAGGAGCAATAGTGGCAGTAGTTGTAGTAGTAGAATTTGCTGTAGTAGTAGGAGAAGGAATACAAGTTTGAGTGGGAGTAGCAGTAGTATACGTAGTACTAGTAGGAGTAGTAGTTGTAGTTCTAATACTAGTAGTAGTAGAAGTATTAGTTGTTGTAGTAGTAGCAAAAATAGTAGCAGAAGTAGTAGTAGTTGCAGTAATAGTAGCAATTTTAGTAGTAGGAGTAGTAGTAGTAGAAGAAGTAGTACTAGTAGCAGCAGCAATAGTGGCAGTAGTAATAGTGGTAGTAGTAGCAGTAGTTATTGTAGTAGTAGTAGTTTGTCTAGCAGAAATAGAAGTAGTAGTATTAGTAGTTGAAGTAGTTGAAGTTGTAGTAGTAGTTATAGTGGTACTAGGGGAAGTAGTAGCAGTAGGAGTAGCAGCACAAATAGTAGTAGTAGTTGTAGTAGTCGTAGTCGTAGTAGCAGTAACAATATTAGTAGTAGTAGTAATTATAGTAGTTATAGTTGTAGTAGGAGTAATAGTAGTTATAGTAGTAGTTGTTGCAGCATTAGTAGTAGTAGTAGAAGAAGAAGAAGAAGAAACACCTATAGTAGTAGTTGTTGTAATAGTAGTAGTAGTATTTGTAGTAGTAGTTGTTGTAATTGTAGTGATAGTAGTAGGAGTAGTCATAGGAGTAGTGGTAGTAGTAGAAGTTGTAAAAGTAGGAGTTGGAGTTGAAGTAGTAATAGAAGTTGTAGTATTAGTAGTAGTTTTAGTAGTTGAAGTAAAGAATTGTAGTAGGAGTTGTAATAGTTAGTCGCGGAAAGTAGTAGTAGCAGGAGTACGCAGCACTAGTACTAGTAGGAGTAGCAGTAGTAGTAGGTAGCAGGGTAGAGTAGTAAGAAGAGGAGTAGTAGTTGTTTGGTGTGGTAAGTAGTAGTTATTTTAATATGAGTAGTATTTGTTTGTAGTATGTCATTAGTGGTTGTAGTAGTAGCGAAAGTAGTAGAAGAAGTAGCATAGGTAGTAGTAGTAGTTTGTTTTTGTTTTGGTGACGTAGTAATAGAGTAGTAGTAGTAGTTATAGGTTTGTAGGAGTTGAAGTAGAAGAAGTTGTAGTAGTAGTTGTAATAGTATATGGAAGTAATAGTAGCCAGGAGTAGCAGTAGAGAGGCACGTGATTAGCAAGTAGGAGCACAGTAGTATGGGTGTTGTGGTGCGTGTGTGGGTGTTTGGTGTGGGAGGGTAGTAAATAATAGTGATTAAGGTAGTAGGTGTTGGTGGGAGTCGGTCTTGGGGTGGGTTTGAGGAATGAGTGAGTTGTTGTAGTTATGGCATTAGTTCTAGTAGAAGCAGTAGTAGTAGAAGAAGTAGCCACAGAATTAGTAGTAGTAGTAGTAAGAGTAGTAGTAGGAGTAGTAATAGTAGCAGCAGTAGTAGTCGTATTTGTAGTAGTAGTAGTTGTAATTGTAGTGGTAGCAGTATGTGTAGTAGTAGTAGTAGAAGTTGTAATAGTAGGAGTTCGAGTAGTAGTAGTTGTAGATGTAGTAGTTGTTGTTGTAGTAGTAGGAGTAGTAGTTGAAGTAGTAGTAGCAGTAGCAGTAGTTGTTGTAGCAGTAGTAGTAGTACTGTTTGTACTAGTACTAGTAGTATTTGTACTACTAGTAGTAGTAGATGTTGTAGCCGAAGTAGCAGTGGCGGTAGTAGTAGTTGTAGCACCACCGTCGCGTCCGTTGTAGCCGTTTTATCATCGTCGTTTTCTAGGGTTGGCTCGTATCGCCGTCGGCGAAGTCGTAATACGTATAGTAGAAGAAGTAGTAGCAAAACAACAGTAGTAGGAGTAGTATTAGTTGTAGGAGTAGTAACAGTAGTAATAGGATTTGTAGTTGTAATAGTAGTAGTTGTAATTGTACTGGTAGTAGAAGTAGTTATAGTAGCATTAGTAGTTGTAGAAGAAGAAGAAGTAGTAGTAGTAGTAGAAGAAGAAGAAGTAGTAGTAGCAGTAGTTATAGTAGTAGTAGTATTGGTAGTAGTAGTTGTAGTCGAAGTGGTAGCAGTTGCAATACTAGTAATACTAGTTGGAGTAGTTGTAGCTGCAAAAGTAGAAGTAGTAGTTATTGTTGTTGTTGTTGTAGTAGTAGAAATAGCAGTAGTAGTAGTAATTGTTGTTGTAACAGTAGTAGAAGTAGGAGTATTAGGATTTAGTAGTGATTATAGTAGTAGTAGTAGTTGTTGTTGTTGTATTAGTTGGAGTAGGAGTAACTGTAGTATAAGTAGTACTAGTAGTAATAGAAGAAATAGTTGTAGTAGTAGAAGGAGTAGCAGTAATAGATGTAGTTGTAGTTGTAGTGGTTGTATTAGTTGTAGTAGTAGTAGCAGAAGTAGTAGAAGAAGAAGTATAGTAGTAGTAATTGTCGCAATAGTAGTAGTAGTAGTAGCAGTAGTAGTAGTAGTAGAAGTAGTAGAAGTAGTAGCAGTACTAGCAATAGCAATAGTAGCAGTAGTTGTAGTAATAGAAGTTGGAGTAGTAGTAGTATAGTAATAGTAGTAGTAGTTGTTGTCATAGAAGTAGTAGTATTAGTAGTAGAAGTAGTAAAGTTGTAGTAGTAGTCGCAATAGTTGTAGTAGTATTAGTAGCAGTAGGAGTAGCCGCACAAGTAGTAGTAGTGGTAATAGTTGTAGTAGTTGTTGTTGTAGTGTTAGCAATAGTAGTAGTAGTAGGAGGAGAAATTGCAGTAGTAGTAGTTATACTAATAGTAGTTGGAGTAGTATGAGGAGTAGGAGTAGTAATAGTAGTAGTAGTATTTGTAGTAGTAGTAGTAGTAGTAGTAAAAGTAGTAGTTGTAATTGTAGTGGTAGCTGTTGCAGAAGTCATAGTAGTCGTAGTAGTTGTAATTGCAATGGTAGCAGTAGCATAAGTAGTTGTTGTTGTAATAGTAGTAGGAGATCTAGCAGTAGCAGTTGTAATTGTAATAGTAGTAGGAGTAGTATTAGCAGTAGTAGTAATAGCAGTAGTAGTATTTATAGTAGTAGTAGTAGTAATAGTAGTAGCTGTAACTGGAGTGGTAGCAATAGCGAAAGTCGTAGGAGTAGTAGTAGTTGTTGTTGTTGTAAAAGTAGGAGTTGTTGTAGTAGTAGTCGTAGATGAAGTAGCAGTAGTCGTATTAGTAGTAGTAGTTGTAGTAGTAGTACTAGTAGTAGTAGAAGTAGTAGTATGGTAGTGTTTGTATTAATACTAATAGTATTAGTACTTGTAGTAGTTTTACATGCAGTAGCCGAAATAGTAGTAGTAGTAGTAGAAACAGTAGTTGTAGTAGAAGTAGTAGTTGTGGTAGTAGTTGTAGTAATAGTGTTGTAGTAGTAGAAGTGCAGTAGTAGCAGTAGCAGTAGTAGTGTAGTAGAAGTAGAGTAGCAGAAGTAATAATAGTAGTAGTACTAGAAGTATTTGAAGAACTCGCAGAAGTAGTAGTAGTAGTAATAGTAGTAGTAGTAGTAGTAGTCGTAGTAGTAGTTATTGTTGTTGTTGTGGTTGTTGTAGTTGTTGTTGTAGTAGTAGTAGTAGGGGTAGTAGTAGTAGTAGTGGTGGTAATAGTAGTAGTAGGATTTGTGGTTGTAGTAGTAGCACTAATAGCAATAGTTGTCGCAGTAGCAACAACAATAGTAGCAGCAACAATAGTACTAGCAGTAGCAGTTATAGTACTGCTAGAAGTAGTAGATATTGAGTAGCAGTAGCAGTAGGAGATGTAGTAGCAGCACTAGTAATAGTTGTTCTAGTAGTAGTTGTAGTTGTAGTAGAAGTAGGAGTACGAGTAGGAGCGGTAGTAGTAGTAATAGTATAGGTTGTAGTAGAAGCAGTAGTTGTAGGAGTAGGAGTAGGAGTAGTAATGGTAGTAGGAGTAGGAGGAGGAGGAGGAGGAGGAGTAGTAGTAGTAGTGGTAGTAGGAGTTGGACTAGGAGTACGAGTAGTAGTAGTAGTAGTAGTACGAGTAGTAGTAGTTGTAGTAGTAGTAGTAGTAGGAGTGGCAGTAGGAGAAGTAGTTGCAGTTGGAGTAGTAGTAGTAGGAGGAAGAGTTGGAGTAGTAGTAGAATTAGTAGTAGTGGGCGTAGGAATAGTAGTAGGAGTAGTAGTAATAGTAGGAGGAGTAGGCGTAGTAGTAGTCGTAGTAGCAGTAAGACAAGTTGTAGTTGTTGTAGTAGCTGTTGCAGTAGTAGTACTAGGAGTAGTAGTTGTAGGAGGAGGAGATGTAATTGTAGTAGTGGGAGTAGGAGTAGGAGTTGTAGTAGGAGTAGTAATAGTTGGCATAGTTATAGCAATAGTTGCAGCAGGATTAGTAGCAGCAGCAGTAGTAATAGTAACAGTTGTAGTTGTTGTTGTAGTAGTAGTAATAGTGGTACTAGTAGTAGTACTAGTATGTGTAGTAGTAGTACTAGTTGGTGTAGTAGTAGTACTAGTTGGTGTAGTAGTAGTTAGAGTAGGAGTAGGAGGAGTAGTAGCTGGAGTTGGAGTAGTAGTATTAGTAGTAGTAGTAGCAGCAGTAGGAGTAGAAGTTATAGCAATTCTATTAGTAGTAGTATTAGTACTAATAGTAGTAGGAGTAATAGTAGTAGCAGTAGAAGCAGTTGTACTACTACTACTGCCATTGCTACTATGGCTACTTCTACTTCTAATACTCTACGACTACTACTACAGCTACTACTTCTACTACTACTTCTAGTACTGCCACTACCGCTTCTCCAACTCCTACTACTACAGCTAATACAACTACTGCGACTCTCCCTCCTACTACTACTATTGCTACTACCCCGACTAGAACTGCTACTTCTGCGTCTACTACTACTAACTAATTCTTCTACTACAATTACAACTACTATTACTACAACTACTATGACTACCACTCCGACTACTGCTACTATCACTTCTCCAACTACTACCACTACAACTACTACTGCTACTACTTTCACTAATACAGCTACTACTACTATTACTACATCTCATACCACTTCCACTGGTACAACTACTACTGCATCTACTACTGCTACTGCAACTACTACTACTAATGCTAGTACTACTACTACTATTACTACTACTACTACTATTACGACCGCTACAATTATAACTACTACTTCTACTATTACTACTACTACTCCTAAAACTAATAGTACTACTGCTACAACTACTACAGCTGCATCTACTACTACCAATACTGCTATTGCTACTACATCAGCTCTTACTATTTCTACTGCTAGTACTGCTGCTTGTTCTACTACTGCTACTTCTGCTATTAATTCTGATACTACTACTAGTACTGCTACTACAACTACGACTAACACTATTACCACTGATACTACCGCTACTACAACTTCTACAACTACTACTGCTGCTGCTACTACTACTTCTACTACTTCTGCTACTACCACTGCTGGTACTTTTACTACTACTACTACTGTTACTACGACAATATTGTTTCTACTACTACTTGTACTGCTGCTGCTACTTCTACTACTACTACTACTGCTGCTGCTTTTACTGCTACCACTACTATTGCTACTAATACTACTACTGCTAATAATACTACTACTACTCCTGCTACTACTACTACTCTACTACTACACCTACTGCTATAACTACAATTCCTACCCATACCACCGCTACTACTCCTCCTACTACTACTACTACAGCTCCTACTCCTCCAACTACTACTACTACTCCTTCTACTACTACGACTCCTACTGCTACTACTACTATTGCTACAACAACTACTACTGCCAATACTACTATTACTACTACAACTTCTACTACTGCTACTACTACAACTAAAACTATACTACTAGTTCTACTACAACTACTAGTACTACTACAACAATGACAATAACAACAATGACAACTACTGCTACTCAAGCTACAATTACTATTACTAATGCTCCAATTACTACTACTACTACTACTAATACTACTACTACTACTACTACTGCTACTACTACTACTACTACTCCGACTCCTACTACAACAACAACGACAACAACTACTACTACTAGAACAACTACTACTACTATTACTATTGCTCCTGCTAATACTACTACTACTACTACTACTGTTATTGCCACTACTCATACTACTCCTCCTCCTGCTACTACTACTCCTACTACTCCTACTGCTCATACTACTCCTACTACTCCAACAACTAGTACTTCTACTACTCATACAACTCCTACTACTGCTACTATATGACTTCAGAAACTACTACTATTACTACCGTTGCTACTACTACTACTGCTGCTAGAACTACTACCGCTACATATACTTCTAATACTACTGCTACTACTCCTACTCCTACTACTACTGCTATTGCTACTAATACTGCTGCTTCTACTACTACTACTTCTGCTTCTACAACAACAACAACAACTACTACTATTATTGCTTTTGTTGCTACTACAACTACTACTCCTTTAACTTCTCCTACTACTACAACTATAGCTACAACTACAAATGCTACTACTGCTACTACGACTACTGCTGCTGCTGCTACTATTGCTGCTGCTGCTTGTACTGCAACTGCTGCTACTACTGCTGCTATTACTACTACTACTGCTACTGCTACAATTGCTACTACTGCTATAAGTACTCCTATTACGAGCACAACCACAACTATTACTACCGCTTCTACTACTACTTCAACTACTTCACCGACTACTATTACCACAACTGCTACTGCTACTACTACTACTATTACTACTACTGCTACTACTACTACTACAAATAGTACTACTACTATTATTGCTACTACTGCTACTATTGCCACTAATAATACTACTACTATTGTTACTTCAGCTACTACAAGTGTTATAACTACAACCACTACCACTACTACTAATATTGCTAGCACCACAACTACTACTAATACTACAGCTACTCCTACTGCGACTACTACTACTACTGCTAATCCTACCACTATAACTGCTATTTTTCCGACTCCTACTACTAATTCCACTACTACTATTACCGCTACTACTATAACTACTACTACTATGACTACTACTATGGCTACTGCTACTTCTACTACTTCTCCTATTGCTACCACTACAACTACTACTACTAGTATTTTTCACTAATACAGCAACTACTACTACTACTACTTCTCCGAGCACTACTACGTGTCCAACTACTACTATATCTACTACCGCTACTACAACAGCAACAACAACAACTACTACTGCTACTACTGCTACTACTGTTACTACTGTTACTACTACTACAACTATTACTACCACTACAATATTACCGCTACTACTACTACTACTACTCCCAAAACCATTAGTACTACTACTACTACTTCCACATTAGCTTTTACAGCTACTAACACTACTATTGCTTCTACTACATTTGTTGCTAATTCTACTGCTACTAAAGCTACTACTGCTATTACTCCAAGTACAACTCTCTTTGCTACTACTACTTGGACTACTACTACTAATAGTACCACTACTACAAATAATAATACTACTACTACTAATAGTACCACTACAACTTCTGGTACAACTGCTGCTACTGCTACTGCTACTACTACCATAACTACTACTACTACTACAACAACCACTACAACTACCACTGCTACTATACTACTATTACTATTACTAGTACTATTGCTACTACCACTTCTACTACAACTAGTTCTCCCACTACCACTACTGCTACTACTACTACTGTTACTGCAAATAGTTTCACTTCTATTACTATTGGTACTATTGCTACTACTTATGCTACTATTACTACTACTAGTACCACTGTAAATACTACTAATTCTAGTACTACTACTGCTACTAATACTGCTAACACTACTACTGCTGCTACTATTACTACTACAACTCCTACTGCTACGACTACAATTCCTACCCCTACCACCACTACTGCTCCTACGACTACTCCTACTACAACTCCTACTACTAAGTCTGCTACTACTACTACTACTACTAGTACTACTACTACTATTATTCCTATTACTCCTACTACTACAACAACTAATACTACTACTACTATTGCTACAACTACTTCTACTACTCTTACTACTACTTCTACTCAAACTACTAGTACTAGTACTAGTAGCACTACTAGTACTATGACAACTGCTAATAATACTACCACTACAACGGTTACTCACTCTCCGATTACTACTACTACTACTAATACTACTTCTACAACTACTATTACCACAACTACTACAACAACAACTACTGCTATTGCTACTACTACTATTACTACTGCTCCTGCGAATAGTACTACTGCGACTACTAGTACTACTACTATTACTCCTACTACTGCTACTACTCCTACTTCTCCTACTACTCCTACTACTCTTACTACTCTTACTACTACTGCTACTTCTACAACAACAACTACTACTCCATCTATTACTTTTCCTACTACTACTGCTCCTACTACTGCTACTACTACAACTACCGCAAATGCAACTTCTACTACTACTACTAGCACAACTACCGCAAATGCAACTTCTACTACTGCTGCTACTACTCCTACTACTACTACTGCTGCTGCTACTACCGCTACTACTACTACAACAACAATAACAACTACCACTACTACAACCTCTACTACTATTGTTGTTGTTGCTACTACTTCTGCTTTTACTACTACTACTACTACGACTATTTCTGCTACAGCTAGTACAATAACTACTACTGCTGCTGCTGCTGCTAGTTATACTACCACTACTGCTACTACTGCTACTATTACTACCACTGCTACTACTGCTACTATTGCTACATCTACTTCTATTACCGCCACAACTACCACTCCTGCTACTACTGCTTCTACTACTACTTCTACTACTTCGCCTGCTTGTACTACTACTGCTACTACTACCTCTCCAATTTCAACTACTACTGCTACTTATACTACTACAAATAGCACTACTAATATTTCTACTACTACTACCACTATTGTCACTAATACTACTACTACTATTACTGCTACTACTGTTACTATAGCAACTACTACTACAACAATAACTACTACTACTACTACTACAACTACTACTACAACTATTACCACGACTAGTACTACTGCTACTACTATTACTACAACTACTACAGCTACTACTACTGCTACTACTGCTGCTACTATAGTTACTATCTCTACTACTGCTGCTTCTACAACTTCTCCTACTACTCCTAATACTGTTACTACTACTACTACTACTACTACAACTACTACCACTTCTTCTACTGAAAATGCTACTACAACTACAACAACTATTACAATACTACGATTACTAATACTACTACTACTGATACAAATAGAAATACTACTACTACAACAATTACTAGGACTAATACTACTTATACTACTACTCCTACTACTGCTGCTGCTACTGCAATAACTTCTACAATAACTACTACTACTATTACTACAGCTACTATTACTGCTACAATGAGTACCGCTACTGCTATTACTACTTCTACTACTGCTATTGTCTCTACCACTACTGCTACAAGTACTACTGCTGCTCTTGCTATTGCTGCTACTAATACAGCTACTAATACTACTACTACTGAAACTGCTACTGCTACAACTACTACTACGACTGCAGCTGTTGCAATTGCTGCTACTACTACTAATACTATTGCTCCTTCTACTTCGTCTACTACTACTACTGCTGCAACAACTGCTACTTCTACTACTACTGTGACTACCACTACTCCTCCTCCTACTCCTCCTCCTCCTCCTACTTCTGCTCCTACTACTATTGCTACTACTACTACTACTACTACTACTACCACCACCTTCACCACTACTGCTATTACTATAGCTGCTACTATTTCTACTACCACTACTACTACTATTGCACCTACTACTACAACTAATACTACTTTTTCTACTTAAAATACTTCCGTTGCTACCACTATTGCTACTACTACTACTACAGCTAATGATGCTGCCACTAGTACTATTGTGACTACTGCTACTACTGCTACTATTGCTACTGCTATTACTAGTGCTACTACTACTCTTATGCTCCTTCTGCAACTACTGCAACTACTACTTCGACTGCTATCTCCACTACTACTCCTACGGCTGCTGCTGCTATTGCTGCTGCTACTACTACTACTATTACTACCACTAGTAGAACTACTGCTGCTACTACTACAACTTCATCCGCCTACTACTACTAGTAGTACTGCACTACTACGTTGCCAACTACTACTACTACTACAACTACAACTATTGCTAGTACTACTACTTCTGCTAATACCCAAACAACAACTATCGCAATTACTGCCACTGCTACTACTACTACTAATGCTACCACAACTACTAATTCCACTGCTACTTTTACTAAAACTACTACTACATTTACTACTGCTAATACTGCAATTGCTACTACTACTGCTACTACTCCTACTACTACTGCTACTTCGACTACAAATAATACTACTACTACTGCTACTACTACTGCTACTATTACTACTTCTACTGCTACTACTACTGCTACTATTACTACTACTACCACTACTGCTACCACTACTACCACTACTACTACTGCTGCTGCTGCTGCTATTACTAATATGGCTGACACTGCAACTCTTACTACTACTAGTACTACTACCACTACCACCTCTATTACGACTAGTACTACAACTACTACTACTATACTACAACTACTATAACTACTGCGATTGCTGACACTACTACTACTGCTTCTAATAGTTCTCCTCCTTCTGCTAGTTCTACAACAACTACTTTAACTATAGCGACTTCGTATAATACTACTATTACTACAACCATGACTACTACTACTAATACTTCTATCACTGCAAATGCTTCTGCTACTATTGCTGCTACTTCTGCTGCTACTACTATTGCTACTACAACTACTACTTCTGCTTCTACTACTACTGCTACAACTACTGCTTCTACTACTACTGCCGCAACTACTACTACGACTGCGACTACTACCGCTACTACCACTACTCCTACTACTTCTACTACTTCCGCTACAATTGCTACTAGTGCTACTACTACTACTGCAACTACTATGACCAATACCACAACTGCTACAACTACTACTACTACAAGTTCAACAAGTACTGCTGCTACTCCTACAACTTATGCTATAACAGCTACTACAACTGTTACTCCGACTAGTACTACTGCTACTACAACTGCTACTGCAACTCATGCTACTGCTACTGCTACTATTGCAACCTCTACTACTGCTACTGCCACTACTACTGCTACTGCTACTGCCACATCTACTACTACTAAAAATAATGCTACTACTATTGCTAATACTACAACTACTACACCCACTTCTACTACTACTACTACTATTGGTACTTCACCTGCTACTACAGCTATAATGGCTACTGCCGCTACTAGTATGAATACTTCTACTACTCCTACAACTACCACTATTGCTACTTCTGCTACTGATGCAACTGCAGCTGCTGCCACTACTACAACCACTACTATTGTTTCTTCAACTATAGCGCCCACTACCACTACTGCTGCTACTAATGCTACTTCTACAACAACAACTACTACTGCAGCTACTACTACTACTACTACTGCAATTGCTACTGCTACTACTGCTACTACTACTGCTACTGCTACTACTAACTCCTACTCTACTACTACTACTACCATTACTATTGCTACTCCAACTGCTACTACTTTTGTTGCTACAACTAATGCTATGGCAATGACTACAGCTAAACTACATCTTTTACTTCTACTACTACTATTACTACTATCACTACTATTACAACTATTGCTCCAACTACTAATAATACTACTTCAACTACGGATACTACAACTGCTACTATTACTACCACTGCTACTACTACTACAAGAACTACAACTCCTGCTACCGCTACCACTACTACTACTACTACTTCAACTACTACTGCAACTGCTACTCTACTACGACTGCTATAAATACCGCTGTAACTACAACTACTACTACTAATGCTCCTACTACTGCTATTGCTATCAATACTACTGCATCTTTTGCTATAGCTACAACTACTCCAACTGCTACTTCTTCTACAACCTCAACAGCTAGTACTGATGCTCACTACTACTATTACTGCTATGATTACTAAGACTACTACCGCTGCTGCTACTCCAATTACTAACACCACTACTACAACTACTAGTACTACTACTACTACTACTATAGCAATTATTGTTGTTGTTGCTAGTACTACAACTATTGCTTCTATTACTACCACTTTTGCTACTGCTACTACTCTTCATCTCCTGCTCCTCCTTCTCCTCCTCCTACTACTACTACTATAGCAACAACAACAACAACTACTACTACTGGTACTTCTACTACTGCTACTACTAGTACTACCACTCCTACTACTCTACTTCTCCTCATACTGCTACTACTAGTACTACTACTGCTCTTCCTACTACGACTGCTACTGCTACCATTACTACAACAACGATAACTACTACTATAACTAGCACTACTACAACTACTACTCCTACTACTGTCGCAGCGGCTGCTGCTGTTGCTGCTACTACTAATATTACCACTACTACTGCTACAACTATTGCTTCTGCAATTGTTTTTACATCTACTCTCGCTACTCCGACTAATACTACTGCTGTTTCTATTGCTACTGCTACTATTAGTATAAATACTACAAATACTACTACTACTACTACTTTTAGGACTACCACAACTACTACTATTACTACTACTAATACCAATACTACTACTACTGCTACTACTATACCTACTACTACAACGGCTACTACAGCTACTGTTGTACCACTACAACTATTGCAACTACTGTTACTACTAACTACAATTATTACTACTATTACTACTACTACTATGGCCTCTAGTAGAACTGCTACTGCTACTACTTTTACTACTAATTTTGTTGCTTCAACTACTTCTGCTACTACTACTACCACCTCTAATACTAGTACTGCTGCTGCTGCTACTACTGCTTTTACTGCTGCTGCAACTACTACTATCGCTACTACTGCTCTACATTACTACTGCTACTAATACTAGCTTTACTCCTCCTACTACTGCTGCTACTGCTACTCCTACTACTACTACTGGTACTACTGGAACTACTGCTACTACTACTACAACTGCTACTTCCATTGCTTCAACTTCTAATACTACTACTCCTTTAGGCACTTCTACAACTTCTACTTCTACAATTGCATCTTCTACTTTTGCTGCAACTACTACCACTACTACCACTACTACTACTATTAATACTACTACTACTACTACTACAGCAGCTACTGTGACAACTGCTAGTACTACTGTTACTGTGGCTACTACTATTACTACTGCTACTACCACTACAACTGCAACTACTACCACTACTACAATTACTACAATGACTACTACTACTACTACTACTACTACTATTTCTACTACTACAGCTACTATTGCTTCTATTGCTACTATTGCTACTACTGCTCCTACTACTTCTACTGCTACTACTGCAACTAGTGCTACTATAACTACTACTACAACAACAACTACTACTTCTACTACAACTACTACTATTGCTACTACTGCTACTGCTTCTACTACTACTGAGACTGCTACTACTGCTACTGGTGCTACTATTACTACTACTACTATTACTATATTTTCCATAACAACTACACCAAATAATACTACTACTACTCCTACTGATACTACTACGACTCCAACTACTACTGTAGCGACTACTTCTAGAACTGCTACTACGACTAGTGCCGCGACTACTACTAATACTTCTACTACTACAGGTACTATTGCTACTACAGCTACAGTTGCTACTACTGCCGCTACCGCTACTGTTGATACTAGTGCTTCAATTACTGCTGCGGCTACCACTACTACTACTACATTTTCCGCAACTACTACTATAAATAATACTACTACTACTCCTACTGGTACTACTATGACTGCAACTACTTTTGCTACAACTGCTACTACGACTACTGCTGCTACTCCGACTACTCCTCCTACTAGTACTGCAACTTATGCTAATGGTACTACTACGATTGCTACTACCACTACTACTACTTTTCCAATTAATAATGCTACTACTACTGCTACTACTACAACTATTACAACTACTTCTACTACTAATACTACTACCTGTTACTTCATCTACTACTGCTACTACAATGGCTACTGCAACAACTAGTACTAATATTGCTATTACTGCTAGTACTACCAGTACCACTACTGCTACTACTTCTACTACTTCTACAATTACTACTAATACAATGGCTACCACCACTACTACTATTACTTCTTCAGCTACTAGTGCAACTATTACTACTGCTACTACTACTGTTGCTGCTAGTACTGCTACTACTACTACTACTACTACTATAGGTACCAAAGCTACTCCCATAAATACTATTACTACAACAACTACTACTACTAATATTCTGACTACTACTACTACTACTACTACTTCTATAACTACTACTACGACTACTGCTACTACTACTACAGGGGCTACTACAGCTACTGCAACTCATGCTTACTGCTACTGATGCTACCTCTACTATTGCTATGGTCACTACTGCTATCACACCTACTACTGCTGCTGCTATTAATAATGCTACTACTACTGGTACATTATAACTATTACAGCTACTTCGACTACTAATGCTACTGCTGCTGCTAATTCAGCTATTACTACTGCTACAATGGCAACTTCTACTACTAGTACTAATACTGCTACTACTGCTACAACTACCACTACTGCTTCTTTTGCTAGTGATGCAACTACTGTTGCTACTACAACTACAACCGCTACTGTTGTTTCTTCTACTATAGCTCCAACTACTACCCCTACTGCTACCACTGCTACTTCTACTACTATTACTGTTGCTGCTGCTGCTGCTTCTACTATTGCTTCAACTGCTACTACTACCACTACTACCAATTCTCCTACAACTACTATTTCTGCTACTACAGCTACTGCTACGGTAATTACTACGGCTAATATTACTGTTTCTACTGCTACTACTATAACTATTTCTACTTCTACTACTACTTCTACAACCACTACAATTACTTCTACTTAAACTACTACTTCTGCTTCTACAACTACTCTGACTGCTAGCACTGCCACTACTACTGCTACTTGTATGACACCTACTACTACTACTACTACTACTGCAGTTACTTCTACTTCTCCTATTACAACGACTACTATTGCTAATGTTGCAACGCCTTTTGCTTTTACTACTAATACTACTGCAACTACTAATATTACTACTACTACCAATAGCAACTACTAGTAATGCTACGGCTACTACTACAACTAATGCAACTGCTGGTATAACTATTGCTTCTACCGTTACTACTACTGGTGCTGTTATACTGCTACAGCTACTGCTACTACTACTACTCCTAGTACTACTACTACTACTACTACTACTACTACTACTACTACTACTACTACTACGACTAATACTACTACAACAACTACTACTACTACTTCTACTCCATCTACTATAATGACTTCATCTACTACACCTACTACAACTACAACTAATGTTACTACTGCTACTATTGCAACTATTGCTAGTACTATTTCTACTACTACTTCCACTAGGACTACTACTACTACAACTGCTACTACTACAACGACGACAACAACAACTATTACTACTACTTTTGCAACCAGCACTACTATTGCTATTGCTACTATCACTTTCCCTATTTCAACTACTTCTGCTACTACTATGTCTGCTATTGTTGCTGATACTACTACTACTGCTACTATTACTACTACTACTATTGCTACTACAGCTACTACTATGACTATTACTACTATTACACTACTACTACTAATGATGTTGCCACTACTACTACTGCTACTACTGCTGCAACTATAACTACTACTACTACTATTGCAGTTGCTGCTACAACGGCTACCACAATAATAATTGTCGCTATTACTGCTACTACTTTCGCTACTAGTTCAACTACTACTTTCGCTTCTACTACTACAGAACCTCCTACTCGTACTACCACTAGTACTACTAATACTTCTATTACTACTACTAGAACTACTGCTGCCGCTACTAATACTTCAGCTACTACTATTGCGACTAATACTACTATGGCTACTGCTACTCTTGCTACTAACACTACTACTTCTGCTACTGCTACTACAACAACTACTACAAATAGCACTACAATTACTACTGATGCTACTCCTACTACAGCTACTACTACTACTACAGCTACTACTTCTGTGACTGCTGCTGCAACTATTACTAATACTACCACTACTACTGCAACCACTATTGCTTCTACAATTGCTTTTACCTCTACTCTTGCTACTCCAACTAATACTACTGCTATTACTGCTGCTGCTACTACTATTAGTATAACTACTACACCTACCACTACTACTACTACTACCACAAATAAAACTACTATTTCTGCTACTGATACTTCCACTACTGCCACTACTACAACTACTAATACAATAACTACTACTACTCCTCCTCCTAAAACTCTGACTACTACTATTGCTACTTCTCCTACCCCAACTCCAACTACTGCTACTGCTACTACACTAACTCGGACTAATACGTCTACTACTACTAATACTCCTACTCCTACTCCTAATACTGTTGCTGCTATTACTACTACTACTACTGCTACTACTACTACTACTAGTACAACTACTTCTACTACTACTACTACCATTAATACTACTGCAATTCCCTCCACTACTACTACTACCACCACCACCACCACTACTGAAACTCCTACTACTTCTTCTACTTCAACTACTAATACTTTTTCTACTACTACTATTACTACTCCTACTACTACTACTACTACCACTACACTTAAAACTCCTACTACAAATATAGCTATTGCTACTCCGACTACTACAATAACTACTACTGCAACTACTACTCCTATTACAACTACTACTATGGCTACTACTCCTACTTGTACTACTACGACTACTACTACGCCTCCTACTACTACAACTCCCAATCCAACTCCAACTTCTACAACTACTCATACTATAACTACTGCTATTTCTACTAGTACTACTAATACTACTACCACTACTACTATAACAACAACTCTAGCTAACGCTACTACTACTACTATTACTACTTCTACTGCTCTTGTTTCTACTATTAGTACTACTACTCCAATTTCTACAACTATTGCTGCTACAATTGCTGCTACTACTGCTATTACTACTAGTACTACTACAACAATTGCAGCTGCTACTACTACTACTATTCCTACTACTAGTACTACAACAACAACAACAACTACTACTACTACTAATATTACAACTACTATCACTATTACTACTACTATTACACCTACTTCTTCTTCTTCTACCACTACTACCACTACTACCACTACTACAACTACTATAACTGCTTCTATTGCTCCTACTCCTACTATTACTATTACTACCATAACCCCTGCTACTACTCCAACTTGAACCCCTACTACTACTCTGACTACCACAACTACTACTTCTACTACTGCTACTACTACTGTTACTGCTAGAACTATTACTACTGTTACTACTACGATAACTACTACTCCTTTTATTAATACAACTTCTTCTAGTACTACAATTGTTGCTGCTACTATTACCACTAATACTACTACTTCTATTACTCGTACAACTGCTGCTACTACTACAGCTACTACCACTACCAACATTACAATTACTAATACAACTACCACGAACATTGCTACTGCTGCTGCTGTTACTACTACTACTACCACAACTAAGACTACTCCTATGACTATCATTGTTGTTGCTTCTGCTTCTACTGCTTCCACTACTACTATTACTACTACTATTACTACAACAACAACAACAACAACTACTGCTACTACTACTACTCCTGCTACTACTACTACTACTACTCCTCCTCCTCCTCCTCCTCCTCCTCCTCCTCCTCCGCCTCCTCATCCTCCTACTACTACTACTCCTACTACTGCTCCTACTACTCCTACTACAACAACTACTTCTTTGACTACTACTACTGCTACTACTACAATGAATACTACTACTACTACAACTTCTACCACTACTGCTGCTGTTAATGCTACTATGTCTAGCACTACTACTACTACAACTACTACTACAAGTACTACTATTTCTACTCCTACTCCTACTACTGCTACTAGTGCAGCCGCTATTACTACTATAACCACTGCTACTACTGCAAATACTACTTCTCTTAATACTACCACTACTACTACTTCTACCACTATAACTATTACTACTGCTCACTACTACGACTACAACTACTACTACTACAACAACTATTCCTATTACTAATCCAACAACAACAACAACAAGTACTGCTGCTACTACTACCATTACTTCTACAACAACAACTACTACTACTACTACGACATCAACTACTACAATTACTACTACTACTGTTGCTCCTTCCGTTACTACTATTTACACAACTATTACTACTACTACAACTAATACTACTACTACTACTACTACTTCTCTACTACTAGCATACTTGCTGCTACAACTACTCCTACTACGGGTACTACTACTACTAACACTAACACTACTACTACTACTACTACTACTACTACTACTACTACTACCACTACTACTACTACTACTACTACTACTACTACTACTACTACTACTACTACTACTACTACTACTACTACTACTACTACTACTACTACTACTATTACTACTACTACTTCTACTCCTACAACTATTCCTACTCCTACACCGACTGCCGCTACGCCTCCTACTACTAGTATTATGACTACAGTTACTAATACTACTGCTAAAACTAACACTCCTACTACAACTACTACTAATACGACTATTACTACTACAAACTACTTCTACCACTACTACTACTACTACTTCTAGCATTCCTACAACTACTATTACTACAGCTACCGCTACTATTCGTGCTACAACAACAACTACTACTACTGCTGCTGCTGCTGCTATAAATACTACTACTACTACTACTACTACTACTACTACTACTACTACTACTACTCCTCCTTCTACTACCACTACTGCTACTGCTACTGCTACTACTACTCCTACTACCATCTCGACGACTAGAACTACTACTGCTACTATTACAATGAATCCTACAATTACTACTACCACCACGAATACTACTATTTCTAATACTACTACTACAACTAGAACCACTACTGATACTACTTATACTACTACTACAAGAACAACTACTGCTATAACTAATACTACCACCACTACTACAACTACTACTACAACTACCACCGCAACTGCTACTGCTACTACTACTATTACTATTACTACTACTACTCCTACTCCCACTCCAACTCCTACTCCTACTGCTACTCCTACTACTACTACTACTACTACTACTACTACTACTACTACTACTATACCTACCACTACTACTACAACTACTGCTACTGCCACAATAGTTACTACTACTACTAAAACAACTATGACTACTACCACTGCTACTATTACTTCTACTCCTACTACCAACACCACTACTATAACTAATACAGCTATTACGGCTACTATTACTGCTACTGCTACTAATAATAATACTACTATTAATCCTAATACTGCTACTAGTACCACTATTACAACTACTACTACTCCAACTACTACTACTACTCCTAACACTCCTCTTGGTAGTGCTACTACTGCTGCTGCAGCTATTACTACCACTACTACTATTGCTACTAATACTACTACTACTCCTACCACAACTACTACTACTATTAATATGACTACTACTACTCCTACTACTACTGCTACAACAACAACTAACACTCGTGCTGCTGCTACTACTACTACTACTACCATTATAGCTACTACTACTATGCTTACTACTACTAGTCTACTACTATGACCTCCAATGCTACTACTACACCTACTCCAAATCCAACTGTGACTACTACTCTTAGCACTACTACCACTACCACTACAACTACTACTACTCCTAATACTATTCCAATTCCCTCAACTACACCTACTACTACTACTATTACTACTACTACTTCTACTACTCCAACTATAGCTACTACTATTACTAACACTAACACTACTACTACTACTTCTACTACTTCTACTATTAATACAACTTCTACTATTACTATACTACTAATCCTAGCACTCCTACTACTACTATTACTACTTATGATGCTGCTATTCCTGCTTCTATTACTGCTACTACTACTACTACTACTACTACTACTACTATTACTACAACAACAACAACTACTACTACTACTACAACAATTACTACTACCCATACTACTGCTCGAACTCCTACACCCACTGCCACTACTTCCCCTACTACTACTATTGCTACTACCACCCCTTACACTCCAGCTATTACTAATACTACTACTATTGCTACTACCACCCCTTACACTCCAGCTATTACTAATACTACTACTATTGCTACTACCACCCCTTACACTCCTGCTACTACTAATACTACTACTATTGCTACTACCACCCCTTACACTCCTGCTACTACTAATACTACTACTACTACTACGGCTGCTGCTGCTCCTACTACAACAACAACTACTACTACTACTACTACTACTACTATTACTATTGCTATTGCTACTCCTACTGCTACTTTTGCAGCTGCTACTGGTACTAATACTATTACTACCACTTTTTATACAATTGCCACTACTACTACTCCAATTTCTCCTACTAGTATTACTACTACTACTATCGCCACCGCCGCTGTTGCTATTGCTACTGCTACTACTACTACTAATGCCGCTCCTGGTGCTAGAAATACTACTACTACTACTACTATTGCTACAAGTAATACTATTACTGGTACTACCACTACTACTTTTGCTGCTACAACAACAATAACAACAACAACTACTACTACTGCAACTAGTGCTACTACAACGATGATGACTACTACTACTACTACCACTACTACTTCTGCTATTACTACTTCTAATGCTATTGATGATGCTACTCTGACTACTACAATAACAACAACTACTACTACTATGACTACTATACTACAACCACTATTGCAACTGCAGCTGTAGTTGCTGCTACTACTACTACTTATATTGCTACTGCTACTCCTATTTTGACTATTACCACCACCACCACCACCACTACTACTACTACTACTACTACTACGACTTCTGTAATTACTCCTACCACTTCTACCACTACTACTACTTCTACAACTACTACTGCTACTTCTACTACTATGAGTACTACTACCACTTCCACTACTACTACCACTACTACAACAACTACTGCTACTACTACTGCTACAACTAGTACTACAACTACTACAGCTTCGACTACTACTAATACCCATACTACAACTCCTGCACCTACTACTGCTACTACCAATGCGACTACTACTAGTCCCACCCCTACTGCTACTGCTCCAACTACTGCTACTACAATTAGTATTGCTAACTACTACTACTAATGCTACTACAACTACTACTACAATAATAACTACAACTACTACTGGTACTACAACAACAACTACTACTACAACTTCTGCTATTGCAACTCTAACTACTATCAGTTCAATTGCCATAACTACTACTCCTACTCCTTTTACTATTACAACAACTACTACTATTGCTCCAACTCCTACTACTACTACTAGTACTATTACAAAAATTACTACAACTACTCTGGCTTCTATTATTACTACTACTACTATTGTACCCGCTGCTACTGCTACTGCCACTACTACTACTACTAATGATATTATTGTCACTATTATGGCTACTACTACTACTACTCCTCCTCCTACTACTTCACCTACTACTACTACTACTACTATTACTAATACTACTTCTGATTCTACTACTATGACTACTACTAATACTGCTACAACTACTACTACTACCAATACTGCCACTACTGCTGTTGGTGCTCGGCTGCTACTACTACTACTACTATTGTTGCTATTGTTGCTAATACTATTACTACTCCTACTACTACTACAATCGATGCTACTACAAGCACTATACTACTATTGCTACGACCAGTACTACTTGTATTACTTCTGTTGTTGCTTCCACTATAGCTCCAAATGTTGTTGCCATGGCTGCTACTACTACAACAACCGCTACTTCACCTACTGCAATAATTATTGCCACTACTACTACTATGCCACTAATGCTAAAGTATCTACTACTACCACTACTAGTACTACAGGTATTACTTTTGCTGCTACTTCTACTTTCTCTTCTACTAGTGCTATAATTGCTACTACTATTCAACTACTACTACTACTATTACTACTACTACTGTTGTTACTATTTCTACAACTGCTACCGCTACTATTGCTACTGCTACTACTAGTGCTACTGTAGCCTCTAC
>RXID01022080.1:0-61584 GCA_005019695.1 Trichopus zeylanicus subsp. travancoricus
ACCACCACCACCACCACCACCACCACCACCACCACCACCACTACTACTACTACTTCCACTACTACTACTACTACTACTACTACTACTACTACAACTACTACAACTACTACACTACAACAGATACAACTGCAACTACAATAATTACTCCTATAACTACTATTAATGTTATTATTATTACTCCTACTTCTTCTACTACTACACTAGTACTACTACAACAATAACAACTACTACAACTACTACTAGCACTACTACTACTAATGCTGGTACTACTGCTCCGACTATTGCTACTGCTACTACTACTACTACCACTACTACTGCTACTACCACTACCACCACTACTACTACTACTACCACTACCACCACTACTACTACTACTACTGCTACTACTACTACTACTACTACCACTACTATTACTACTACTGCTACTAATACTACTACTACTACTACTACAACTACTACTACTACTACTACTACTACTACTACTACTACTACTACTACTACTACTACTCCAACAACAACTACTACTACGACTACTAGTACTACAACTACTACCACTACTACAAGTTCAACTTCTCCAACTACCACTCCGACTAATCGCACCACTACAATAACAAATACTATGGCTATTACTACTACTATTGCTATTACTGATATTACAACTACAACTATTACTACTGCTAATACTACTGCTACTGCTACTATTACTAATACCACTACTGCAACTACTACCCTTACTACTACTACTATTACTACTACTACTACAACTACAAGAGCAACAACTACTACTATTGAAATGACTAATACTATTCCTACTCTTACTCCTACGATTGATAAGACTACAGCCACTACAACTACCATTCCTATTACAACTCATACTACTGCTACTACTACTTCTACTACAACTCCTACTACTACTACTACAACTACGATAAATACTAATATTACTACTACTACTGGGCCTGCTGCTACTACATCTTCTACTACTACTGTTACTCCCACTACTATTACTACTACTACTACTAATAAGACTACTACTCCTACTGCTATAACAACAACAACAACAACTCATACTACTACTACTACTACTATTACTACTACTACTACTACTACTACTACTACAGTAAACAACAACAACAACTACTACTACTACTATTACTACTACTAATAAGACTACCACAATTCCTACTCGTCATACTAGTGCTTCTACTATGACTACAACTACTACTACTACCCTTGCTACAATTACTACTACTAGTACTACTAGTACCCATACTCCTACTCCTACTACTACTCCTACAACTACTACTTCTACCACAACCACTACCTGTATTACTACTACTACTATTTCTGGTACAACTGTTGCTCGTACTACCACAATTGCTATTACTACTAGTAAAACTACTACTACTACTACTACAATTAGTACTATTACTCCTACTACAACCACTGCAACAAGAACTGCTGCTGCTACTACTACGACTACTACTATTCCTACTCCTACTCCTAAGACAACTACAATTCCTACTCCAGCCCTTGCTCCTATGACTATTACTACTACTACTCCTACTACGACTACTCCTCATACTACTACTACTACTACTGATACTACTACTCATACTCCAACTCGTACTACTACTACTGCTAATACTACTACAACTACTATTACAACAACAACAACTACTACAATAACAACAACTACTACTACTACTACTGCGCTAAGGCTACTGGTACTACCTCAAATACTACTGCTACTACTACTTCTACTGTTGCTACAACTACTAATGCTATTACAATTACTGCTACTGTTGCTACAACTACAGCTGCTACAATTACTACTGCTATTGCTATAACTAATACTATTACAACAACTGCTACTGCTACTACAATGACTACTAGTGTTGCTGCTACTGCAGCCAATACTAATGTTGCTGCTCCTACTACTACTACTACTACTACTACTACTAATACTACTACTACTACTACAACTGCTACAACTCCTACTATTGCTTCTGCTGCTATTACTATTACTTCAAATACAATAACTACTACTTCTACTACTACTGCTAGCTCTACTACTACTACTACTACTACTACTACTACCGCTACGACTAGTACCGCTGCTACTACTCCTCCTGCTACAACTACTACTACTTCTCCTACAACTACTACTGCTACTGTTGCTGCTAGTACAACTATTACAACAACTACTATAGCTACTGCTAGTACTGCTTCTACTACAACTAATACAACTTCTCCTCCTACTGCTACAACTACCACTACCACTTCTCCTACTACTATTTTAAAATCCTACAACCTCCACTACTTTGCCTACTTCTACTACGACTTCCACAACTATAATTTGTACAACTACTTCTACTGTTACTATGATAGTAAGTACTATAACTATTACTGCTACTACGGCTACTACTCCTACAACTACTACTATGACTATTACTAGTATGGCTGTTAATGCTGCTTCTACTACTCCTACTACTACTATTACTACTACTTCTACAACTATTATTGTTGCCACAACAACTACTACTACTCCTACTACTACCACTCAGCTACTAGTACTACTACTACTACTACTACTACTACTACTACTAATACTACTACTACTACTACAACTATAACTAACTATATGCTACTACAACTACTGCTATTACTACTACTGCTACTTCTACTACTATAATAGCTACTGCTGCTGCTATTACTACTACTACCATAACTACTACTGCTACTGCTTTTACTACTACTATTACTACTGCTACTACTACCGAAGCTATTACTAGCACAACTAGTCCAACAACTTCTACTATTACAACTACCGCTACTACCACTACTACTACTTCTACAACTACTAGTACTATTGCTACTAATACTGGAACGACAACTCCTACTATTACGAATACTACCACAAACAACTTCTACAACAACTACTAGTACTATTACTACTACTACAACTACTACTACTATTGCTACTACTACCACTACTTCTTCTATTACTACTACTACTATTACATCGCGGACTACTACTGCTGCTGCTCCTACTACTTCTACTACTACTACTTCTACGATTAATACTACAATTGCTACCACTGCCCCTACTACTACTACTACTACTAATACAACTACTACAACTACTGAAGTGGTAATGCAATTAGAACAATCTCTACTACTACTGCAACTTCTACAACTACTGCTGCTGCTACTACTACTAATACTAATACTACTACTACAACTGCTGCTACTTCTACAACTGTTACAACTACTATGTCGACTACTACTACAACCACAACTAGTACAGCTGCTGCTACTTTGACTAATAATACTAATGCTGCTACTGCTACTACTGTTACTGCTAGTGCTACTCCAAATACTATTACGCGTATGACTACTACTACAACTACTATTGCTACTGCTACTACTGCAGCTACTGCAGCTAATGCTGCTTCTACTAATGCAACTACTACTACTACTACTACCACAACAACAACAACTA
Source organism: Trichopus zeylanicus subsp. travancoricus (assembly GCA_005019695.1). Taxonomy (NCBI): domain Eukaryota; kingdom Viridiplantae; phylum Streptophyta; class Magnoliopsida; order Dioscoreales; family Dioscoreaceae; genus Trichopus; species Trichopus zeylanicus. The sequence goes on from RXID01022080.1 coordinate 3,506, forward strand.
CTACTGCTACTACTACTACTACTCCTACTACTGCTACTACTCTACTACTACTGCTACTGTTGCTAATGCTGCTGGTACTGATACAACAACTATTGCCGCTACTACTGTTACTACCAGAACTAGTACTCCTCCTCCGCCACCTCCTCCTACTACTACTACTACCACAACTACTGCTACTACTACTATTTCTATTGCTATTACCACTACTACCACTACTACTACAATTACTACTAGTACTGCTACTACTGCTATTGCTGTTACTACTACTACTAATGCTACTAGTACTACAACAACAACAACAACTACTACTACTACTACTACCACCACAACTACTACTACTACTACCACTACTACTACTCCTACTACTATGACTACTACTCCTACTACTGCTACTACTGTTGCTTCACATACTACAACTACTACTACAGCTACTACTACCGCTACTGCTATGGCTACTACTACTACTTATTATTATTGCTGAGGCTACTACTACTGCTATTGCTGCTACTACTGCTACTACTGTTACTACTAGTACCACTATTGCAGCTACTACTACTACTACTAATACCAATACCACTACTACTACTACTACTACAACTACTACAACAAGTACTACTACAACTAATACTACTACAAAAACCTCAACAACTACTACAACTACTACTGTTACTCTGCCTACTACTCCTTCTACAACTGTTACCATTGCTACTACTATTACTTCGCCAACTACTACTACGTCTACTATTACTAATACCACTACTGCTTCAGCTACTACTTCTACTGTTGCTACTACTACTCCCCTAATGCTGCTAGAACTACATCTACTAGTACTACCTCTACTACTGCAACTTTTACAATGACTATGACTACTACTGCTACTACTACTTCTAATACTAATATTGCTATTACTTCGACTACTACTTCTACAACCGCTACAACTTCTACTACTACTACTTCAATTACCACTAAAGCTCCAATGCTAGTACTACTACTGCTACCACTACTACTACCACTTCTACTACTACTACTACTACTACTACATCAATTACTACTAAAGCACCAATGCTGCTACTTCTACTGCTACCACCACTACTTCTACTGCTTCCACAACAACTGCTACTATGACTACTACTGTTGAAGCTACTACTAATACTATTGCTACTACTAGTACTAGTTCTACTGCTACTGTACTACTTCCGCTACGGCTACTACTACTACTACCACGGCCACCACTGCTACTACTACTACTACTACGGTTGATACTACTAACACTACAATTGCTACTACTATTGCTATTGCTACTACTCCTTTTGTTGTTGCTACTAGTTATACTTCTAACACTACTACTACTACTGTTGCTGCTATTGCTACTACTACTAGAATGACTACAAGCACTAATACAACTACCAAAACTAGTAGTACTTCTTCTTCTGCTACTACTACTCCTACTACTGCTACTACTACTACTACAACAGCTATTTCTACTGCTACAACTGCCGCTACTGCTACTACTACGACTACTTCTACTGTTGCTACTGCTATTACTAACACAACTTGTACAACAACCTCACCTATGGCTACTTCTGCTACTTTTACAATAACTACTACTACAACTGCTACTACTTCTACAACTAGTACTACTGCTACTACTACTGCTACTACCACAACTACTGCTCCTTTGACAACTACTACTACAGGTACTACAACAACCACTACTACTACATCAAGTACTACAACAACAACAACTACTACTACAATAATAACAACAACTACTACTAGTTCTACTTTTACTACTACTATTACTACGACTGATACTACCACTACTATTGCTACAACTGTTACGGAAACTGCTACTATTGCTTCTACTACCACTAATACTACTTCTCTCACTACTACTACTATGATCACTTCTCCTACTACTTCTACTACTTTGCTTACTACAACTACTTCTGCCACAACCACTACTACTACTAGTCCTACATCTATTGCTGCTACAACAACAACAACTACTACTTCTCCTACTACAACAACTACCACTACCGATAATTCTACTACTTCCACTACTACTACTACAGCTACTGCAACAACTCAACATCTCCTCCTCCTCCTCCTCCTACTACTAGTACAGCTACAACAACTACTGCTACTACTACTACTACTACTTCTACTACTAGTACAGCTACTATTGCTACGACTACTACGACTGCTGCTGCCACTACTATTACTTCTACCCCTACTCCTTTTACTACTACCATTACTAATCCTGCTAATGTTACCACTACGGCTAATACTAACACTACTAGAACAATAACTTCTACTGTTACTACTACTACTATTGCTATAACTGTTACTACTACTTCTGCTACTACTTCCTTTACTGCTACTACTACTACAACTAATAGAGCTACTACTATAACTACAGTAACAACTAATACTACTACAACAACCAATACTACTATAACAACAACTTCTACTACTATGACTACTACTACTCCTACTACTACTCCTACTACTACTCCTACTACTACTACTACTGCTACTACTACTACTACTACTACTACATCTACTACTACATCTACGACTAATACTTCTATTATTACTACTACAACTTTTACTACTGCTAGCACTACTACTTCTACTACTACTACTGCAACTGCTAATACCACTATGGCTATTACTACTACAACTCCTACAACTACTGCCATTCCTACCACTATTACTACTACTACTACTAATACGACAACAACAACAACTACTACTACTACTACTACTGCTACGACTACTACTATTACTCCTCCTCCTACTACTACTACCTCTATTACTACTACTACTGCTGCAACAATAACAACGATAACTACCACTAATACTATAACTACAACAACAACAACAACTACTACTATTACTACTACTACAACTGCAACAACAACAACAACAAAAACTATTACTACTACTACTATTGCCATAACTACTATTCCAACTCCTATTCTTACTACTGCCTCTACTACGACTACTACTAGTACTACTACTGCTGCTACAATAACTACTACTTGTACTACTACTACTCTTACTCCTACTCCGACTACTACTCCCGCTACTACTACTACAAGCAGCACCAAAACAACCACTTCTGCTACTACTAATATTGCTGCTACTACTGCTGCTGCTACTACCACAAATGCTACTACTACTACTACTACTACTACTACTACTACTACTACTACTACTACTACTACTACTACTACTACTACTACTAGTAGTACAACTACTACACCTACTATAATTACTGCAACAAGAATTACTACTACTACTATTCCTACTCCGTTTCCTATGACAACTACTATTCCTACTCCTACCCCTGCTCCTATGACTGCTAATACTACTATTCCTACTACGACTACTCATAATACTACAACTACTGCTGCTACTACAACTCCTACTCCAACTCGTACTACTACTACTCCTAATGCTACTCCAACTTCAACTCATACTACTACTTCTACTAGTACTACTACTACTATTAAAAACTACTACTCCTAATGCTACTACTACTACTACTACTACTACGCCAACTCCAACTTGTACTACAACTTCTACTACTACTACTCCTCCTCCTCCTCCTCCTACAATAACATCTACTACTACTACAACTATTAGTACCATTACTACTACTACAACAATTACTACCATTACTACTACTATTACTACTGCACGGATGAAGACTACAACTACAACACCTACTACTACTGTTGCTACTACTTCTATTGTAGCCACTACTACCACTACTCATACAACTTCTGCTACTGCTACTATGACTACTGCTCTTTTTAATACCACTACAACTACAACTACTACTATTGCTACTGCTACTACTTCTACTACGAGTACAATTCCTACTACTACTACTACTACTACTATTATTGCTGCTACAACTTCTACTACTCCTACTACTACTCCTCCTCCTCCTCCTACTCCAACAACTGCTACTACTACTACTACTACTACTACTACTACTACTACTACTACTACTACTACTACTACTACTAATACTACTGCTACTACTTTCTCTACTAGTATTGCTACTACTACTATTATTACTATTACTATTACTACTACTACTACTACTATAACTACTACTAGTACTAGTACTTGTACTAGTAGTACAACTACGACTTCTAGTGCTACTACTACTGCTTCTACTAGTACAACTAGTACTGCTGCTACTACTACTACTTCTACTACTGCTATTGCTGATGCTGTGGCTGCTACTACAACTACTAAGCCTAATACTCCTACTATCACTGCTCGTACTACAACTACTAGTCAAAGCACTCCTACTATTACTACTATAGCTGCTGTCGCAATTACTCTAGCTACTACTGGTGCTATTACTACTACTACTATTATTACTACTGCTGCTACTACTATTGCTACTAGTACTACTCCAACTTTTGCTACTAAAACTAATATTTCTACTACCACTGCAACAACTACAGGAACAAATACTCCCACTGCTACCGCTACTCTACTACTAGAACTACATCTACTATAGCTACTACTGCTACTAATGTTATTGCTACTACTACTTTTGCCATGGCTACTTCTACTACCACCGCCACAGCTATAGCTACTGCTACGACTACTACTTCCGTTGCTACTAATGTTGATAGTAGTAATTCTACAATTACTACTATTGCTACTCCTGCTACTACTGCCACTACTGTTACTACTAGTTATACTTCTAATACTACTACTACTCCTACTACTACTGCTACAACTAACACTACTAGTACAACAACTTCTACTGATACTACTACTATTATTGCAACAAATTCTACTACTGCTTCTGCTACTACTTCTTCTACTACCACCACTGCTATAACTAATAGAGCTACTACTACAACTACTAAAACAATTAATCCTACAACAACTACAACAACTACGAATACTACTACTAAAATAACTGCTACTTCTACGACTACTACTACTCCTACAACTAGTACTACTACTACATCTACGACAACTACTTCTACTACTACTACTACGACTACAACAGCTACTACTGCTAGCACTACTACCGCTGCTACTGCTGCTACTACTGCAACTCCTACTACTACTCCTACTCCAAATACTTTTACAAATACTACTACTAATATGACTACTGCTGCTACTGCTACGACAATAACTGTTGCCACTACTATTACTAGTGCTATTACTAATCGGACAACAACAACAACTACTACTACTACTGCTACTACTACTACTACTACTACTACTACTACTACTACTACAGTGACAACTAGTACTGCTACTACTACTACTACTACTATTACCACTACTACTACTACAAGAATGACAACAACTACAACAACAACAACAACTACAACAACAACAACAACTACTACTACTACTATTACTTCAACTACTATTCCTACTCCTACACCGACTACTGCTTCTACTACGACTACTACTACTGTTGTTGCTACTGCTACTATTACTAGTACTTGTACTATTACTACACCTACTCCTACTCCTACTACTTGTCCTGCTACTGCTACTACTGCTATTGCTACTACTACTGCTGCTGCTACTACCACAATTGATACTACTACTACTACCACAATTGCTACTACTACTACTACAAATACTACTACTACTAGTACTACTACTTCACCTACTACAATTACTACAATAACAACAATAATAACTACTACTACTACTACTATGACTACTACTATTAGCAGTTCCTTTCCAATGATAACTACTATTCCTACTCCTGCCCCTACTCCTATGACTGCTACTACTACTACTTCTATGACTACTCATAATACTACAACTACTGTTGCTACTACTACTCCTCCTAATGCGACTACTACTACTGCTACTACTACTACTCCAACTCATACTACTACTTCTACTATTACAACTACTACTACAACTACTACAATTACAACAACAACAACAACAACAATAACAACAACAACAACTACTACTACTACAACTATTACTGCCATTGCAACTACTATTCTGCTACACTGACAAATACTAATATTACTACTACTGCTGCTATGACTACTACTAGTATAATTACTACTACTTCTACTACTGCTACTACTTCTACTACTATTGCTACTACTACTACAGCTACTACAGTTACTATAACTGTTGCTACTACTTCTGCTACGGCTATTACTACTACTACTACTCATACAGCTTTTAGTGTAGCCACTATTGCTACTACTCCTATCAATACCACTACAACTACAACTACTACAACAACTACTACTACTATTGCTACTGCGACTAGTTCTACTACTCGTACAATTGCTACTACTACAACAACTACTACTACTGCTCTTACGACTACTACTCCTCCTCCTACTACTACTACTCTTATTACTACTACTACTCCTACTCCAACTGCTACAACTACTACAACTACTACTACTACTTCTACTATCAGTATTGCTACTATTACTACTATTACTACAACTATTATTATTACTACTACTATTACTTCTAATACTACTTTTACAACGATGACTACCACTACAACTACTACTAGTAATAGTACTTGTACTACTAGTACAACTACGACTTCTACCGATACTACTACTACTTCTACTACTGCTATTGCTGATGTTGCGGCTGCTACTACTACTTTTAAGTCTAATACTCCTACTACTACTGCTCATACTACTACTTCTAGTCCAAGCACTCCTACTACTACTACTATAGCAACTGCTGTCGTGATTACTACTACTTCTACTGCTGCTATTACTACTACTACTTCTGCTATTACTACTGCAACTACTACTATTGCTTCTATTAGTACTACTGCTACTTTTGCTAGTAAAACAAATATTACTACTACTTCTGCTGCAACTACTACTAGAACAACAACTCCTACTGCTATCGCTACTTTACTAACAGAACTACTTCTACTACAGCTATTACTGCTACTACTGTTACTGCTACTACAGCTACTAATATTACTACTACTACTACTTTTGCTATGGCAACTTCTACTAGCACTGCTACGAATACTACTACTACTACTGTTGCTACTATTGCTGATACTAGTAATACTACAATTGCTACTACTGCTACTACTCTTACTATTAGTTATACTTCTAATACTACTACTACTGATGCACCTGTTGTTGTTGCTGCTACTACCACTACTGCTACCACGACTACTACTACTACTACTACCAAAACTACCACGAATACTAATAATAATACTACTACTACTATTGCTACTCCATCTTCTACTACTACTAATACAACTAGTGCTACTACTCGGAATACTACTACTACTACTCCTACTACAAGTACTCCCACTACAACAACTGCTGCAGTTGCTGTTGCTACTACTATTAGTATTGCATCTGCTATTACTACTATTATTACTCCGGCTACTACTGATACTACTTCTACTACTAACACTACTAGTACAACTTCTGCTATGACGACTACTACTACTACTACAACAACTGCTACTACTACTACTGCTAATACTGTCTCTATTGCTATTGCTACTGCTGCTGCTACTAAAATAGCCACTTCTACTACAACTTTAACAACTACTACAATAGCTACTACTACAACAACAACAACAACTACTTCTACGAGTATGACTATTATTAGTGCTACTTCTCCTATCGCTGCTACTACTACTGATACTACTACTACTATGACTACAAATATTACAGCTACTGCTACTACTACTTCTACTATTGCTAATACTACTTCTCTCACTTGTACTACTACTATTACTACTACTTCTTTGACTACTACTACTAGTACCACTACTTCTACTACTTTGCCTACTACTACTACAGCCACAACTGCAATGGCTATAACTACTTTTAAAGCTACTACTATAACTACTACTACTACTATTAGTACTACTACAGTTACTACAACTACTGCTGCTACTGCTACTACTACTACTACTTCTACATCTATTGCTGCTAATACAACTAGTATAACTACTTCTCCTACTACTACTACTGCTGCTGCTGCTACTACTACTACTACTACTATGGCTACTACTATAACTGACCTTCTCCTACTGCTACTACTACTACTCTTGCTGTGGCTACTGCTGCCACTACTAGTACATCTACTACAACTATTACGACTGCTACTACTACTGCTGCTGCTCCTTCTACTAACACTACTAGTACAACAACTTCTACTATTACTACTACTAGTTCAGCTACTACTACTACTACTGCTACAAACATCGCTACTACTTCTACTACTACTACTGCCACTTTTGCTAATACTACTACAACTGCTGCTACTGCTACTACTATTACTAGTACTACTGCTACTACTACTACTATTACTACTACTACTACCACAACAATAATGACAACTACTTCTACTATAATTTCTACACAACTACTTCACCTACTAGTGCTACTGCTTCAGCTCCAACTAATACTACTACTATTACTAATACTACTACCACTACTACTGCTACTGCTACTACTACTACTACCACTACTACTTCTGCTGCTGCTGCCACTACTACTACTACTATTATTATTACTACTACTACACCTACTACTACTGCTCCTATTACTAGTAGTACTCCTACTATTAATATTAGTACTACTTCTACAACTACTACGCCTACTACTACAACTATTACTGCTCCTATTACTACTACAAATACTATTGCTACTACTGCTACAACAACTACTACTACAACTACTACTGCTACTTCTACTACTACTACCACTGCTACTATTGTTACTAGATTGAGTACTAATACTACTACTAGCACTTCTACTAGTAATTCCACTGCAACTACTCCGACTAGTACTACTACTACTACTACAATCCGTTTCACCATTCCTACTCAACTACTACAACTATTACTTTCCCTACTACTACTACTACTATTTCTACTACTACTACAGCTGCTACTATTACTACTGTCACTTCTATCACCACTACTACTCCTATTGCTACTATTACTACTACTACTACTACTACTACTACTACCACTACTACTGTTGTAGCTGCTACTACTGCTACTACTTCTATTACTAGTACAACTTCAACTACACCGACTCCAACTCCAACTGCTATTGCTACTCAGACTCCTACCAATACTACTACTACTAATACTACTACAACTAATACTACTACTCCAACTCCAACTCCTGCCACTACTACTACTACTCCTACTCCTACTATGGCTACTACAACTACAACTACTACTCCTACTCCTACTCCTATGGGTACTACTGCTAGTAATACTACTACTAGTACTACTAGTACTACTACTACTACTCCTAATCCACCACTATGGCTACTACTACTACTACTATTACTAAAATACTACTATTACTACAATAATTTCTACTATTACAATTACAACTGCTACTACTGCTACTACTATTATTAGTACTATTGCTACTAATACTATTACCACTACTTCTACAACAACAACTACTACTACAACTACTACTAAGACAACAACAACAACTACTACTACTACGAATACTACTACATGCTCTCTACTAATACTTTTCTACTAATACTAGTACTAGTACTACTACTACTACCGTTGCTACTGCTAATACGACTACTCAACTACAACTGCTACTACCACTACTGCAACTACCTCTATTACTACTACTACTACTACATATAAACTATTACTGCAATTGCTTCTACTACTACAAGTACTACTAAACTATTACTGGAACTGCTTCTACTACGACTACGACTATGACTACTCCAACTACAACTACAATTACAACTGGTACTCCGTCTTCGACTTCTACTACTCCTACTAGTACTACTTCTACTCTTACTGCTACTACTACTACTCCTATTACTACTACCACTACTAGCACTACTGCCACTGCTAGTACTTCTACTACTGCTACTACTACTACTACTACTATTAATACTACTAGTATTATAACTACTATAACTCCTACCGCAACTACTTCTAATATAACTCCAACAACAACCTATGCTACTAGTATTACCGCTAATACTACTAATACTACCACTAGTCCTAGTACTACTACTACTATGACTGCTACTACTACTGCTACTACTACTACTCATACTGCTACTTCTACTACTACTACCTCAACGGCTACTACTACTATTACTACTTCTACTACTCCTACTGGTACATCTACTATTACGACAGCCGCTACTACTACTACTCCAACTGATACTACTGCTGCTGCTGCAGCTACTACTTCCACTATTACTATGACTTCTACTACAACTACTTCTACAACAACCACTTCTGCTACTACTACTCCTGTTGTTGCTACTACTACTACTACTATTACTACTAATACAACAACTACTTTTGCAACTGCTACTATTGCTACTACTACTATTACTACTACTATACCTATTACAACTAATACTACTATTACTACTAATATTACTACTACTATTGCAACAATAAATTTTGATACTATTTCTACTACTACAAAAACTAGTACTACTACTACTACTGCTACTACTCCTATTATTACTACTACTACTATTATAATTACAAATACCACTACTGCAATTACCACTTGTGCAACTACTACTACTACTGCTCCCGCTTTTACTACTCGTACTACTCCTACTACTACTACAACTCCTACTACTACTACAACTCCTACTAGTCATAATATTCCTACTACTACTACTATTACTACTACCCCTACTCCTACTACTACTCCTATACCAACTCTTATTACAACAACTACTGCTTCTACTAATACTACTATTACTACTACTTGTACTACCAGTACTACAACTACTTCGACTACTGCTACAAGTACTACTACTACTGCTTCTACTACTGCTACTATTACTACTACTACTACTATTATGGGTATAACTACAACTACCATAACAACTATTACGACTGCTGATGCTACGGCTGGAACTCCTACTACTGCTGCTGCTGCTGCTGTAACTACTACTACAACTGTTACTACAACAACCACAACAACAACAACTGCTACTACTACTACTACTACTACGACTGTTGCTACTAAAACAACTACTACTACTACACCTATTACGACTAATACCACTACTGCTACGACTTCCACTAATATTACTACTACTATTGCTACAAGTACTTCCTCTACTATTACTACTACTACTACCACTACTAGCACAACTACTACTCCTACTACTCCCATTACATCTGTTTTTACTACTACTATTGCTTCTACTACTACTGCTACTAATACTACTACTACTACTACTACTCCTACTACCACTACTAGTTCTACTATTACTACATCCACAAGTACTACTTCTATTTCTGCACTTACTACTCTTACTACTACTAGTACTACTACTACAACAACTCGGACTGCCACTCATACTCCAACTCCTACTTCTACCACTGCTCCGACAATTAGAACTACTATCACTCCTCCTACTACTGCTGCTATTTCTACTGCTGCCACCACCACTACTGCTACTTCTACTGCTACTAGAACTATTACTACTATTACCCCTACTAATATTACTACTACTATTACTTCTAATACTAGTACTACTACTACTATTACTACTACTACTACTCCTAGTACTACAACTACTATTATTGCAACTACTACTACTACTACTACTTCTATTACTACTACAACTAATACTACTACTCCAACTCCTACAACTACAACTCTCCTACTTCTACTACTACTACCACTACGCCAATTACTATTACTCCAACTCTTACTCTTACCACTAGTACTAATACTACTACCAACACTACAAATACTACTTCTAATACTATTACTTGTACTAATACTAATACTACTCACAATGCTACTACAAATACTACTATACCTAATACTACTACTACTACTACTAATAATTTTGCTTCTTCTACAACAATGACAACTACTTCTACTACTATAACCCCTATTCCAACTCGGGCCCCTACTCGTCCAACTGCCAGTACTACTCCTACTAATACCACCACCACCACCACTACTACTACTATTACTACTAACATTGCTACTACTACTATTACTACCATTTCTACAACTACTACTCCTACTACTACAACTACTACGGCTGCATTAGTACTATTACTACAACTACTACTTCTTCTTCTTCTACTACTACTACAACAACAACAACTACTACTACTTCTACTACCACTACTACTACTAATACTACTACTAGTACTAATGCTACTACTACTACTTCTACTACAACCACAACTGTTACTACTACTACTACTAGTACTTCTATTGCTACTACTACTTCTACTACTATTACTATTGCTACTAATACTACTACTACTCCTGCTACTACTACTACTATACCTATTTCTACTACAACTACTACTACAACTACTTATATTACTACTACAATTTCTACCACTACTTCTACTCCTAATACTACTACTACTCCTCCTAAAACTCCTATTACTATTGCTACTACTAATACAATTGCAACTAGCACTAGTGCTACTACTATTACTACTACTATAGCTACTACTTCTATTGCCCATTCTGCTTCCCCAATTTCTACTACTACTACTACACGTACAACAACTCATATTACTACAACTACTGTTACTACAAATACTACTTCTACTACTGCTTGTACTACCACTACTACAGCTACTACTACAGCTATTTTTACTATTAGTACAAGTACTACTACTACTTCTGATGTTGCTACTGCTATTACTATTGCTACTGTTGCTAGTACTGGTGATACTATTACTACTACAGCAACTACTACAATTTATGATGCTACGAGTGCAACTCCTACTACTACTACTACTATTACTAAAAGGACTAATACAATAACAACTACTACAACTCCACCCCCTACAACTCCTATAATACCACTACTACTACTGCTACCACTACTTGTACTCCTACAACAACTACAACAAATACTACTACTATTACTACTACTGCTGCTACAACAACTACTACTGCTACTATTACTACTACTACTACTATTCCTACTACAACAACAACTACTATTACACCTATTACTACTAATAATGCTACTACTACTACAGCTATGACTAATATTACTACTACTACTAATACTACAAATACTAACCATACTACCGCTATAACTATTGTTATTTTACTACTACTATTGCTATAACTAGTACTACTACTATAACTACTGCTACTACTTCTATTGCTACTACTATGACTACTACTCCTACTACTACTTTTAGTTCGACAGTTACTGCTACCATAGCTACTACATCTACATCTACTCCTACTACTCCTACTCCTACAACTACTACTCCTACTACTATTGCTACTACTACTACCACTACTCCTACTACTAACCCTACACCTACACCAACCCCTATTACAATAACTACTACTAGTACTACTGCTACCACTAATTGTACTGCTACTACGACAACTACTTCTAATGCTTTTACTACTAATACTAGTACTACTATTACTACTATTATGACTACTACTACTGCTACTACTACTACTACCACTTCTACTACTACAAGTACTGCTACAACATCTACTACTATTACAACTACAATAACAACTACTGCTGCTGCTGCTACAACAATATGTTCTACTACTATAACTATAACTCCTACTTCTATTACTACTAGTATTACTGCTACTATTACTACTATCACTAGTACTGCCACTTCTACTACTACTACTAGTACTACAACTACCACTACAATGACTGCGAATACTAATACAACTGCTACTACTACTTCTACTACTACTACTACTACTACTACTATTCTTGCTACTACTACTATAATGACAACCACTACTACTGCTACTACTACTGCTCCTACTACTACTACTACAGCCTCTACTACTACTACTTCTGCAACTACTGCAACTACTACTACAACTCCTACTACTACCACTGCTACTATTACTACTACTAGTACTACTACTTCTAGTACTTCTACTACTACTACTACTACTCCTCCTCCTCCTCCTAGGATTATTAGAACTAGTACTACTACTCCGTCTACTACTACTACTCCGTCTACTACTACTACTCCTACTACTACAAGTTCTACTCTTACTGTTACTATTACTACTAATACTACAACTTCTACAACTATTATTACTACTAGTACTACTACTACAACTACTACAACAACAACTACTTCTACTATTACTACCACTACTACTAATACTAGTACTACTACTACTACTATTGCTACTACTAATAATACTACTACACCTATTGCTACAAATACTACCACTGCTACTACTACTACCACTACTACAACAATCACTACTACAATTGCAACTACTGCTTCTATTACAATTAATACTACTACTACTACCACTACTACTACAACTACTACTCCTACTATTGCAATTACTATTGTAACTACTACTACTACCGCTACTACCACTACTACGACTGCTACTATTGCTATTAATACAGCTATTGCAACTACTTCTATTGCTACTCCTACTACTCCTCCTCCAACTACTAATACTACTCCTACCACTATTATTACTACTTGTACTACTCTTAGTAGTACCCCTACACCTACACCTACTCCTATTACTACTACAACTAGTACTACTACTACCACTACTATTACTTTTTGCATTACTACTACTACAACTACTATGACAACTACTTCTACTACTACCACTACCATTAGAAATGCTACTACTGCTACTACTACTATAACTATTACTACTACGGCTACTACTGCAACAACTTCTATTGCTGCTATTGCTACAGTTGCAACTCCTAGCACTACTAATACTACTACTACTATTCTGAAAACTACTATTACTAGTACTACTACTACTACCACCACCACCACCACAACTACTACTACAAGTACTAGTACTACTGTTACTTCTACTACGTATACTCCAACTCCTACTCCTTAAACTATAGCTTACATTACTACTGCTAGTGCAACTAACGCCATTGTTACTGCTAGTCCAACTAATGCCACTGTTACTGCTACTACTGCTACTGCTACTTCCCCTTCTATGACTGCAATTACTCTGACTGTTGCAACTACTATAGCAACTACTCCTAGTGCTTCTACTCCTACAAGTGTTACTTCAACTACTTCTCTTATAACTACTACTGCTACTACTATTACTGCGACCACCACCACTACTACTACTACTACAGCTAGTACAATAACTACTCCAACTATTGCTACTACAACTACTATAGCTACTACCCAATTTGCCTCTTCTCCTACTACTACTATAGTTACTACTATTGCTGCTGCTACTACTACTGCTACAATAATAACTATTGCAGCAACTATAACTATTACAACTACCATAACCCCTAATACTATTACAACTACAACAACAACTACTATAACTACTGCTACAACTACAACTAGTGCTTTTACAACTACTACTATTGCTGCTGCTACTACTACTACTACTACTTCTTCTTCTGCTACTCCTACTACTACTACTACTACTACAACAACAACAACAACAGTAACTACTACTACTACAACAACTACAACAACTACTACTCCTACTGCTAGTACTATGCCTGCTACTACTACAACTGCGACTACTACTTCTACTTCTACTAGTACTACTACTACTAGTTCCTCTTCTACGGCTACTACTAATTCTACTACTACTACTACAATTGGTACAACTCTTGCAAATACTACTACTGCTCCTACTAGTACTGCGACATCTACTATTCCTACAACTCCTCCTCCTCCTCCTCCTCCTCCTCCTACTACTACTGCTGCTACCATTACTACTACTAATACTGCTGCTACTACTACCTCTCTCGCCTCCACAACTATTGCTCAAACTATAACTGCTACTATTATTGCTGCTACTACTACTACCTCTCCCGCCTCCACAACTATTGCTCAAACTACAACTGCTACTACTGCTGCTTCTGCTACTACTATTGCCATTAATACTACTGCTACTACTATTGCTGCTGCTGCTGCTGCTGCTGCTGCTGCTACTACTGCTAGTATAAGTATTGCGATTGCTTCTGCTACTACTTTTCCTACTACTACTATGGCTACTACTAGTGTGGCTACTACTACTATTACTACTACTATAGCTACTACTACTATGCTACTACTTATATAGCTATTGCTACTATAGATACTGCTACTAGTACTGCTATTGCAACTAATGCCACTGTTACTGCTACTACTGCTACTGCTCTTCCTCCTTCTATGACTGCTACAACTAATACAACTACTGCTACTAGTGCTTCTACTCCTACAAGTGCTACTTCAACGACTACTGCTACTACTTCTATTATAACTACTGCTGCTACAACTATTACTGCTACTACTGCTGCTGCTACTACAACTATAGCTAGTACAACAACAACTACAGATGCTGCTACTACAACTACTATAACTGCTACCCCATCTACTTCTTCTCCTACTATTAATACAATTATAACAACTATTACTGCTATTACTACGACTGCTGTAGCAACTACTACTACTACAACTACAATAAATCTGAGTGCTATTATTAGTACAACTACTACCACTACGACTGCTGCTACTACAACTACAAATGTTGCAACTGCTACTACTGCTACAACTATTGCTTCTACAACTACTTCTACTACTGCTACTACTACTACTACTACTATTACGACAGCTACTACTCCTACTACTAGTAGTATGCTTGCTACTACTACTGCTCCAATTACTACTATGACTATTACTGCTACTATTACTAATACAACTACTTTTGGGGCTACTGCTACTGCTACTTCTATTACTACTACTACTAATTCTACCACTACTACTACTATTGGTGCAACTCTTGAAACTACTACAACAAATCCTAGTAGTACTCCTACTTCTACTATTCCTACAACTCCTACTACTGCTGCTGTTGCTGCGAATGCAGTTGCTACTTCTACTACTACTATTACTACTACTACTACTATCGCTACTACGACTACTACAATTGCAACTGCTACTGCTACTATTGCTACTACTAATACCACTACTGCTGCTACTTCTCTAGCTTCCACAACTATTGCTCATACTATAATTGATACTTCTACTACTGCTGCTACTACTATAACAATAATTACTACTAGTACTACTGCTACTACAATTACTACTACTTCTGCTACTATTGCTACTATTATTGCTACTACTTCCATTAACAGTGCAAATACCACTACAGCTGCTACTTCTCCAGCTTCCATAACTATTGCTCATACTACAACTACTACTACTATTGCTATTGCTACTACTATGGCAATAGCTACTACTATTGCTAGTAATACCACTGCTACTACTACTACTACAACTGCTGCTACTGCTACTACTATTACAACTACAACTACTACAACAACAACAACTACTACTACTACTACCACTACCAATAAAACTACTTTGGCAACTACTACTGTTACTGCTACAATGACTGCAACTTTTACTATAACTAATTCTACAACTACTTCTGGCACTACTACTGCCACTTCTGCTACAACTACTATTACTACTACTGCTACTAATTCTGCTCCCACTTGGGCGACTATTATTGCTACTACTGCTTCTACTACTAATACTACTACTACCACTACTCCAACTGCTACTACTCCTAATGCTACTCCTACTCCATCTCCTACTACTACTACTACTACTACTACTACTACTACTACTATAATTACAACAACAACAACTACTACTAGTACTACTACTACTACTAATACTACTACTAATACTACTACTACTACTAATACTACTGCTACTACAACTATTGTTACTACTATTACAACTATAACAAGTGCTACTACTACTTTTGCTATGATTACTTCCACTGTTAGTTGTAGAAGTATTTGTAGCAATAGACCCACTAGTGGACGTAGTTGTAGTAATAGTGGTAGTCGCAGCAATAATAGTAGCAGTAGTAGCAATAGCAGTAGTAGAAGTAGTAGTACTAGTAACAGTGGAAGGAGTAGTAGCAACAGGAGAGGTAGTAGTAGTAGTAGCAGTCGCAGTTGCAGTAGTAATTGTAGTAGTAGTAGCATTAGAAGTAGTAGCCAAATTATTAGTAGTAGTAGTTGCATTAGTAGTAGAAGTGGAAGCGGCAGCAATAGTAGTAGGAGTAGTCTTAGTTGTAGTAGAACTTGTAGTTGTAGTAGTAGTTGAAGAAGAGGGAAAATAACAGCAACAATGGCAGTAGTTGTAGTAATAGTAGCAGTAGTAGTTGTAGGAATGTAGTAATAGTTGTTGAAGTGGTAGTAGTAGCAGTAGTGGTAGTAATAGTAGTAGTAGCAGTAGTAGCAGCAGTAGTAGTAGTAGCAGTCATAGTAAAAGTAGTAGTAGTAGCAGTAGAAATAGATGTAGTAGCAGCAGCAACTATAGTATTAGTTGGAGAAGCAGCAGCAATAGTAGCAATTGCAGTAGGAATAATAGTAGGAGAAGTTGTAGTTGTTGCAGTAGTAGTAGTATTAGTAGTTGCAGCAGCAGTAGTAGTGGTAGTGGTAACAGAAGTAGTAGTAGTAGCAGTAGTAGCAGCAATTGTATTAGTTGTAGTAGTAGTTACTGCAACAGCTGTAGTAGCGGTGTGTAGTAGCAGTAGTAGCAGTAATAGTATCAATAGTGGTAGAGGTGGCAGATATCATTGTAGCCGAAGTTGTAGTGGGAGCAGTGGTAGTAGTAGCCATTGTAGTAGTAGCAATGGCAGCAGCAGCAGCAGCAGCAGTAGAAGCAGTAGCCGTGGTAGCAGTACTACTAGTAGTAGTTGTTATTGTAGTGCTACTAGTAGAAGCAATATTTGTAATGTAGTAGTAGTAGCGGTCATCTTAGTAGCAGTAGTAGCAAAAGCTACTATAGCCGTAGTAGTAATTCTAGCAACAATAGGAGTAGTAGCAGTACTTGTTGTTGTTATAGTAGTAGTAGTAGCATTAATAGTAGTAGTAGCAGTAGCAATTGTAGCATTCGTAGAAGTGATGGCAGAACTAGCAATAGTAGCCATAGTAATAGTTGTCGTAGTAGTAGTGATGGTGTAGTAGTAGTAGTAGTAGTAGTCACACTAGTAGTAGGAATACTAGTAGTGGTAATACTAGTAGTAGCAGTAGTAGTAGTAGTAGTCACACTAGTAGTAGGAATACTAGTAGTGGTAATACTAGTAGTAGCAGTAGTAGTAGCAGTAGTTGCATTAGTAGGCGTAGCAGTAGTTGTAGTAGAAGTAGTAGCAATAGCAGTACAAGAAATAGTAGTAGTAGCAGTAGTAGCATCGGTAGTACAAGAAGTAGTAGTAGCAGTGGTTGCAGCAATTGTAGTGGTAGTAGTAGAAGTAGCGTCAACAACAGTAGTAGTAGCATTAGTAGCTGCAGTAGTATTAGTCGTAGTTGTAGTAGCAGAAGCAGTAGTAGAAGCATTAGTAGTAGCAGTAGTAGTAGTACTGCCATCATTATTTCGACTACTACTCCTCCTCCTACTACTCCTACTCCTCCTCCTACTACTATTATAACTACTACTACTACGACTACGACTACTACTACTACTACTACTACTACTACTACTACTACTACTACTACTACTAGTACTACTACTACTACTACTATTATGACTACTACTATAACAACAACTACTACTACAAGCACTAATACTACTACTACTACTCCTACTCCTACCTGTACTGCCACTACCAATCCTACTCCTACCTGTACTGCCACTACTACTCCTACAACTAGTATGGCTTCTACTTTTACGAATACTACTACTACAACTATTACTACTACTATTACTATTACTACTACTCCTACTATTAATACTACTCCTAACACTCCCACTACTACTGCTGCTGTTGCTGTTGCTACTATTACTGCTACTCCAATAACTACTGCTACTCCTACTAGTACTACTACTACAACTACTAGTATGACTACAACTGCAACTACTGCTACTGCTATTACTAGTCCTACTAGTACTACAACTACTACAATTACTACTTCTCCTACTACTACTGAAACTACCACTACTACAACTACTACTGCTACTACTACTACTACTTGTACTATGACTACAACTGCTACTACTACAACTACAACTATTACTGCTGCTATTACTACAGCTACTACTACTACTACTACTACTACTACTACTACTACTACAATTAGCACTACTGCTATTACTTCTACTACTACTACTACTACTACAATTAGCACTACTGTTACTACTTCTACTACTACTAATACTACTCCTACTACTACTACTACGACAACAACAACAACAACAACTTCTAAAACTCCTACTACTAATACTACTATTGCTACACCTACTACTTCAACTACTGCTACTCAACTACTACTACTACTACTACTACTACTACTACTACTAATCCTGCTGCTAGTACTAGTACTACTACATCTACTACTCCTGCTAGTACTGCGACTACTACTAGTACTACTACTACAACTACTCCCACTCCAACTCCTACTCCTACTACTGCTACTACTGCTGCTACTACTGCTTCTAATACTAGTACCACCACTACTGCAGCAACTACTATTGCTAATGCTACTGCTACTAATATTACTACCGCTTCTGCTACCACTGTTGTTTCTACTTTGGCAACCACTACTCCTATTTCTACTACTATTGCTACTATAAATGCTACTACTACTCCTATTGCTACTACTACTACTATTGCTACTTTTGCTACTATTTCTACTACTACAACTTCTACAACTGCAATTGCTTCTACTACTACTACTACTACTACTACTACTATGACTATTACTACTATTACTATTCAACTTCTGCTACTATGCCTACCATGGCTACTACTATTGCTACTACTACTACTCCTACAACTCGCACAATAACTAATAGTACTACTCGTACTCCTATTCCTACTACTACTACTACTACTACTATTACCACTACTACAACAACTAGTATTACTCGTACTACTGCTTCAACTACAATGACTACTCCTAATAGCACTGTTATTACAACTATAACTCCTACTACTACCCCTTCTCCAACTCCAACCCCTACAACTACTTTCACTACTACAATGACTACTGCTACAACAACTACTGCTGCTCATACTACTGCTGCAACTACTACTACTACTACTATTACTACTGTAACTACTATAATGACTATGACTCCTTTAACTACTACTGCTACTACTACTACAACTGCTACTGCTTCTACTCCACTATTGCTACTTTTTCTATTACTAGTACAACTACTACTACCACTGTTGCAGCTACTACTACTAATACTACTATTTTTGATGCTACCACTACTAATACTACTGCTACTGCGGCTACAACTACTATTACTGCCACTACTACTACTACCCCTGCTACTATCACTACTGCTGCTTCTTCTTCTGCTGTTGTTGCTACTACCACCACCACCACCACTACTACTCCTGCTACTACTTCTACTATAACTCCAACTCTAGCTTTTGCTACTACAACTACTACTCCTAGACCTACTACTGCTACTACTACTCCTACTCCGACTACTACTACTAGAAGAACAACAAATACTACTATTACCACTACTACTGCGACCTCTATCGCTTCAACAATTGCTGCTGCTACTACTACTACCACTAATATTATTAGTATAATAGCTATCATTACTACTACTACTACTCCTACTCCAACTCCTACCGCTACTTCCACTCCTCCTCCTCCTCCTAATACTACTAATATTATGACTAATACAACTATTGCTACTACTGCTACTTCTACTCCTGCCACTACCACAACAACAACTACTACTACTATACTTCTGCTGCCACTACTACCACTACAACTACATTAACAACAACTACTACTGCTACTACTTCTACTACTACTACTACTACTTCTACTGCTACTACTAAGCTACAACTACAACACAACTACTACTAAGCACCACAACTATGACTATTACTACACTTCTACTAAGCACTACTACTACACCTGCAACTATTACTATTACTACAACAACTACTACAACTACAACAACTACAGATGTTGCTGCAAATATTACTATACTACTCCCACCACTACTACTACTAGCACCACAACTACTACTACAACTACTATTGCTACTACTGCAACTATTACAATAACTACTACTACAAAAACAACAACAAATACTACTACTAATAAAAATATTACCATCACTACTACAATGACTGCTAGAACTACCACTTTGACTACTACTACTACTGCTACTACTATTACTACTACAACTACGACTCCTACTCGTACTCAAACTCCTACTCCTACTACTACTCCTAATGCATATACTACTACTACTACTACTAAACTATTACTACTACTACAATGACAACAACAACAACTACTACTACTACAACAATTGCTACTCCTACTACTACTACAAAAACAATAACTACTACTACTACTGCTTCTACTCCTATTACTACTACTACTATGACGACAAGTACTACTACTACTACTCTTACTACTACCACTACTACTACTACTACCTCTAGTACCACTACTACTATTCCAATTCCTATGTCCACTACAATTACTTCTACTACTACTTCTGTTATGGTTAATACTATTCCAACAACAATAACTACTACTACTGCTGCTGCTGCTTTTACTCCTATTACTACTACTATGATGACTACTACCACCACCACCACTACCACCACAACTACTACTACCACAAGTACCGCTACTACTATTCCAACTCCTACGTCCACTACAATTACTTCTACTACTACTTCTGCAACAACTAATACTACCCCTACCACCACCACCAAAACTACTACTACCGCAACTACTACTATGAATCCTACTAATACTACTACCCCTACTACTACTAGAACTATTTCAAATACTATTAGTACTACTAGTACCACTACTGATACTACTTCTACTACTGCTACTACAACAACAACAACTACTACAACTAATAGTACCACCTCTACTATAATCGTTGCAACAAAGACCATCGCAACTACTACTACTAGTTCTACTCCCGCTCCAACTCCAACTCCTACTACTCTTCCTATTACTACTACTACTATCGCTACCACTATGACTACAATAACTACTACTACTACTACAACAGTTCCTACTACTATAAAAATAACAACTACTGCTACTATTACTGCTACTGCTACCAATACTCATACTAAGATTATTCCTAATACTCGTACTACTACTGCTACTACTACAATAACAACTACTACTACTCCAAACAGTCCTCCAACTATTGCTCCTATGATTCCCACTACTACTACTACAACTACTACTGCTACTGCTACTTCTATTATGGCTACCACTATATCTAGTATTACTGCTCTTACTACTTCTATTACTACTACTACTACTAACAACTACTACCACCACTACCACCACACTATACTACTACTACTCCACCACCACTACTACTACTAGTACTAGTACTAGTACTACTACTACTACTACAACAACAACAACAACAACAACAACAACAACAACAACAACTACTACTACTACTACTACTACTACTACTACTACTTCTCCTACTACTACTACTGCTGCTGCTGCTGCTGCTATTACTACTCTGCTACTACTATTCCTAGTACTACTATCTGATACTACTGCTACTACTACTACTATTACTATTCCTCGTCTACTATGACTTCTCCAACCACTACTACTAAGACAACAACAATAACTACTACTAATAGTACTGTTAGTACAGTTACTGCTATTGCAGCTACTACTACTCCTACTACTCCTAGTACTACTACTAATACCACAACTACTAGAATTACCACAACAACTACTCCTACTACAACTACTACCGCTTCTACTCCTCCTACTTCTACTACAACAACTACTACTACTACTACCTAGACTACTACTACAATACCACTAGTACAACTGCTACTTCTTCCACTACTGTTACAACTACTACTACTATGAATGCTACTACTACTGCTACTTCTACTAGTACTGCTACTACTACTACTACTACTATAACAACAACAACTACTACTACTATAACTACTATTCCTACTCTTACCCCTACTAGTACTACTAGTGGAGCTATGTTACTACTACAACTGCTACTACTACTACTATTACTGCTACTACTGCTGCACTTAATACTACTACTACTACTACTACTACTACTACTACTACTCCTATTACTTCACCTACTACTACTACAGCTACTAATACTACTACTTCTACTACTCCTACTATTACTGTTATGACTACTACAACTGGTGCTGTTACTAATACTATACTGCTATTGCTACTACTAATACTACTACTACTTCTTCTGTTGTTGTTGCTCTTGCTGTTGTTGTCGCTACTGCTACAACTACAACTACCACTACTTCACCCACTACAACTATTATTGCAACTACTACTACCAGACCACTAATACTTCAGCATCTGCTACTATCACTACTAGTACTGCTGCTATTACTTTTACCACTAATACTACTGCTTTTACTAGTGCTACTACCGCTACTACCATTGTGCTACTACTACTAATCCTACTGCTGCAACTGCTGTTGTTGCTGCTATGACAGCTACTACTACTATTGCTACTACTACTACTACTGCTATGGTAGCTACTACTGCTACTACTAGTGCTACTGCTGCTTCTACTGCTACTGATACTACTACTGATACCACTACTGCGGGTACAACTACTATTACTACTAATATTGCTACTACTACTACTACTATCATTACTAACACTACTACTGCTACTGCTACTACTATTAGTACTGCTACTACTATTAGTACCACTACTACTATTACCACTACTACTACTATTACTACTACTACTAGTACCACTACTCCTGCTCCTACTACTACTATGTCTACTACAACTAAAACTACAACAACTACTACTACTACTAATACTTCTATGAATTTTGCTACTACTACTGTTGCCTTTATTTCTCCTACTGCTACTTCTACTATTACCTCTTCTATTGCTACTACTACTACTACTACTACTTCAGCTACTACTACTACTACTTCTGCTACTACAAATTCTACAAAAACTAATACTAATTCTACCATACGACTATTACTAATACTACTATTACTAATAGTACAACTACTTCTAATTTTGCTACTGTTATTACTGCTACTACTGCTATTGCTCCTACTGCTAATACTACTACTACTATTACTGTTGTTGTTCCTACTACTAATACTGCTACTACTACTGTGATGACTATTGCTGCTACTGCTACTACTACTACTACTTTTGCGACTACTATTGCTACCATTACATCTACTATTACAATAACTACTATTTTTGCTCCATTGACTACTGCTACTGCTACTATTGCTACTACTACTGCTACTACTACAACTCCAAATATTGTTGCGGCTGCGATAGCACCTACCACTATAATTGTTGCTACTACTGCTAATACTACTACAACTGCTATGGCTATTCCTAATACTACACCTATTACCACAATTTCTCCTACAACTATCCCTACTACTACTACTGCTGCAGCTACAACTACTACTACTCCTTCTGCTACTACTACTACTGCTACAGCTCCAATTTTTACTACTACTATAAGCGCTACTAGTACTTCTAGAACAACTACTCCTACTACTACTACAACTACAACTACTTCCTCTACTATTATTACTACTACTTCTACTTCTTCTACTTTTCCTACCATGACCACTACTACTACAACTGCTACTGCTACTACTAAAATTGATGCTACTACTCTACTACTACTACTACTATGTCTGCTACAACAGCTACCACTACTACAGCTAATACTATTGTAACTACTACAACTACTAATATTGCTACTGCTACTACTACTATTATTACTTCTACTACTCCTATTACTACTACTACTGCTGCTTCTACTACTACTATAGCTACTACTCCTACTACTACTATTACTTCTCCTACAACTACTAATACTACTTCTGCTACTACTACAGGCACTACTACAACTATGACTACTCAAACTTCTAATACTACTACTACTACTTCTGCAACTACTTTTGCTAGTACTACTACTACTCCTACACTATTTCTTCTACTACTATGAATACAATTGCTACTACTAATACTTCTCCAACTACTGTTACTACTACTACTACTTCTGTTACCAATACTACTACTACTCCTACTAACACTACAGCTACTGCCACTATTACTGCTAATGCTAGTAGTACTACTACTACTATTAGTTCCTCTATTACTACTAGTACTACTACTACTATTATAGCTACACCACTACTACTTTTTCTACTACTACTATGACTGCTACTACTACTATTGCTACTACATCTACTACTACTACCACTGCTACCACTGCTACCACTGCTTCTACTACTAATTTGGGCAATAGATGTAGTAGTAGTAGAAGCAGTAGTAGCAAAAGCAGTAGCAGTAATTGTAGAAATAGCAACAATAGTAGTAGTAGGAGTAGTAGTAGCAGTAGTAGTTGAAGGAGTGGTGGTAGTAGAAGTAGCAGTGGTAGTTGTAGTAGCAATAGCAGTGTTACTAGTAGCAGTAGTAGTAGCAGTAGTTGTAGTATTAGCTATTATTGTAGCAGGAATAGTAGTAGCTATAGTAATAGTAGTAGTAGTAGTAGTTGCAGAAGTAGTAACAGTAGCAATAGTAGAAGTAGTAGTAGTAGTAGCTATAGTCATAGCAGTAGGTTAGAGTAATAGTAGTAGTAGTTATTGTTATTATAGTAGCAGTGATAGTATTAGCATCGGCAATAGTAGCATTAGGAGTAGTTATAGCAGTAGGAGTAGTAGTAATAGTAGTATTAGTTGGTGCGAGAGTAGTAGTAGTGGTAGCAACAGTAGCAGCAGCAGTAGTAATAATAGCCATAGTGGTAGAAGTTATAGTAATAGTAGCAGTAGTAGTAACAGTAGTAGCATTTGTTGTATTAGGAGTAGTAGTTGTAGTGGTAGTCATAGTAGTAGTTGTAGCAGTAGTTATCATAGTAGTAGTAGTAGTTATAGGTTTGGCATTATGAGTCATGGCGGCAGTAGTAGTAGTGGATGTAGTAGTATAGTAGTAGTAGAAGAAGATTATTAGGAGCACTACATGCTAGTGCAATATGATAAGTAGTTGGAATGGAAGTAGTAATGGCAGTATTATTAGTAGTAGTAGTTATTGCAAAAGTAGCAGTAGCAATAGTAGTCTAGTTGTAGTTATAGAAGTAGTAGTAGTAGCAACAGCAGTAGTGGTAGTAGTAGCTATAGCAGTAGTAGCAGCAGTAGCAGTAGCAGTAGTAGTTGTGATAGTAATAATAGTAGAAGTAGCAGCAGCAATAGCAGAAGTTGCAGTAGTTGTACTAGTAGTAATAGTAGTAGTAGTAGTAGTAGTAGTAGTAGTAGTAGTAGTAGCCATAGTGGAAATAGTAGTAGCAGAAGTAGTAGTTGTAGCAGTTGGAGTAGGAGCAGTAGCAGTAGTGGTAGTTGTCGTAGTAGTAGGAGAAGTTGTAGTTGTTGGAGAAGTAGTTGGGGGAGTAGTAGGAGTAGTAGTAGTAGGTGTCATAGTAGGAGGCGTAGCATAAGTATTAGTAGCAATAGTAGTACAAGTAGTAGTAGGAGTAGTAGTAGTAGTAGCATAGTAGTTGTGGTCATAGCAGTAGTAGTTGTAGCAATAGTGAAAGTAGCAGTAGAAGTATTCGTAGTAGTAGTAGCAATAGTAATAGAAGCAGTAGTAGCAGTAGCGGTATTAGTACTAGTAGTAGAAGTAGTAGTAGTAGCAATAGTAGTAGGACCAGGAGTAACAGTGGGAGTGGTAATAGTTATAGTAGTAGATGTAGTAGTATGTGCAGCCGTTGGAATTGTGGCAGTAGCAATACTAGTATTAGTGGTTGTAGCAGTAATAAGAGAAGTCATAGTAGCAGTAGCAGTGCGAGTAGTAGTAGTAGGAATAGTTGAACTAGTAGTGGTGGTAGTGGTAGTAGTAGCAGTAGTGGCAATAGTAGCAGCATTAGGAGTAGCAGTAGTTGTAGTAGTGTCGTAGTAGTGAAAGTAGTATTAGTAGTAGTAGTACTAGTAGTAGTAGTAGTAGTAATAGTAGCAGCAGCAGCAGTAATAGTAGTAGAAGTAGCAGTAGAAGCAATAGTAGCCGAAGTTGTTGCAGTAGTAGCAATAGTAGTAGTAGTCATAATTATAGTAGTAGTAGTAGTACTAGTAGGAGTAGTAGTCATAGCAAAAGTAGTAGTAGCACTTGTTATAGTTGTAGTAGTAGTAATAGTAGTTGTAGTAACAGTAGTATTAGTAATAGTAGTGGTAGTAGTAATAATAGTAGTATTAGTAGCAGTAGCAGTAGTAGTAATAGCAGCAGAAGTAGCAGTAGAAGCAATAGTCGCCGAAGTTGTGGTAGTAGTAGCAGTCGCAGCAGCAGTAGTAGTAGTAGCAGCAGCAGCAGCAGTAGTAGTAGCAGTTGCAGTAGAAGCAATAGCAATAGTAATAGTAGTAGTTGAAGTAGTAGTACTTTTAGGAGTAGTAGCTACAGTGGTTGTATTGGTATAAGTAATACTTGTAGGAGTATTAGTAGTAGCTAGAGTAGGAGGCGGAGAAGTTGGAGTACTTGTAGTAGCAACAGTATGAGTAGTTGTAGGAGTAGTCGTAGTAGTGGCAGTAGTAGCACTAGTTGTAGTAGTACTAGTAGTAGTAGTAGTATAGTAGTAGTTGTTGTAGTAGTAGTACTAGCAGTAGTAGTGGTAGTAGTAGTAGTAGTAGCAGTAGCAGTACCACTAGTAGTAGCAGTTGCAGTAGTGGTGGTCATAGTAGTAGTAGTACTCAGTAGTAGTAGTAGTAGTAGTAGCTGCAGTATGAATAGTCGTAGTAGGAGTAGTAATAGTAGGAGTTGTGGTACGAGTAGTAGCAGTAGTAGTCATAGTAGTAGTTGTTGTAAGTGAAGTAATAAGACTAGTAGTAGTAGTAGCAGCAGCAGTAGCAGTAGTATTGTAGTAGTCATAGTATTAGTTGTAGTATTAGTAGTAGTAGTCGTAGTAGTAGTAGTATTAATAGTAGCAAAAGTAGTAATAGTGGCAGTAGTTGTTGCAGTAGTAATAGTAGTAGCGTTAGTGGCAGTAGCAATAGTAGCAGCAGTAGTAGTAGAAGTTATTGTAGCAATAGCAGCAATGGCTATAGTAGTAATAGTAGCAGTCGTAGTAAGAATATTAGTAGTAGAAGTAGCAATATTAGTTGTAGAAGTAGCAATAGTAGAAGTAGTAGTAGCTGTAGGAGTAGTAGTAGTTGTCACTGTAGTAGTATTGGTAGTAATAGTAGTAATAGTAGAAATAATAGTAGCAGTAGCACTAATCGTAGTAGCAGTTATAGTAGTTCTAGCAGTAGTAAAAGTTGCAGGAGCAATAGTAGTAGTAGTTGTAGTAGTAAAACTTGTTGTACTAGTAGAAGTAGGAGTAGCAGTAGTATACATAGTACTAGTAGTAGTATTGAGAGTAGCCGCAGTAGTAGTAGGAATAGTAGTTGTAGCTATAATAGTAGTAGTAGAAGTATTAGTTATTGTAGTTGTAGCAGAAATAGTAGCAGTAGTAATAGTAGCAATTGCAGTAGTACCAGTAGAAGTAGTCGTAGTAGTATTAGAAGAAGAAGGAGTAGTAGCAGTAGTGGCAGTTGTAATAGAAACTATAGTAGCAGTAGCAATAGTTATTGTAGTACTACTTAGAGTAGTTGTAGTTGTTGTAGTAGTAATATAAGTGGTAGTATTTGTAGTTGAACTTGTAGAAGTTGTAGTAGTTGTTGTAATAGTAGTGGGAGAAGTAGTAGCAGTAGGAGTTGCAACACTAGTAGTAGTAGTTGTTGTTGTTGTTATTGTAATGTTAGAAACAGTAGTAGTTGTAGTAGTAGTTGTTGTAGGAGTTGTAGTAGTTGTAGTAGTTGTTGTAGCATAAGTATTAGTAGTAGTAGTAGTAATAAGAGAAGAAGAAGTAGCGGTAGAAATAATAGTAGTAATAGTAGGTGGAGTAGTAATAGTAGTAGTATTTGTAGTAGTACTTGTTGTAATTGTAGTGGTAGCAGTAGGAGTAGTCATAGGAGTAGTGGTAGTTGTAGAAGTTGTAATTATAGGAGTTGGAGTTGTAGTAGTAATAGAAGTAGTAGTATTAGTAGTAGTATTTGTATTTGAAGTAGAAGAAGTTGTAGTAGTAGTTGTAATAGTAGTAAGAGAAGTAGTAGCAGTAGGAGTAGCATCAGAAATAGTAGTAGTAGTAGTAATAGTAGCAATAGTTATTACTGTAGTAGTAGTAGTTTTAGCATGAGTAGTAGTAGTTGTGGCATTAGTAGTAGTAGTAGTATTAGTAGAAGAAGTGGCAATAGTAGTAGTAGTAGTTATAGTAGTAGGAGTAGGAGTAGTAGTAGGAGTAGTACTAGGAGTAGTAATAGTAGCAGCAGCAGTAGGAGTGTTTGTAGTAGTAGTTGTAATTGTGGTGGTAGCAATAGGAGTACTCATAGTAGTAGTAGTAGTAGTAGAAGTTGTAATAGAAGGAGTTGGATTATTAGTAGTTGTAGATGTAGTAGTAGTAGGAGGAGGAGGAGGAGTAGTAGTAGTAGTCGTAGTAGTAGTAGTAGTAGTAGTCGTAGTAGTTGCAGCAGTAGTAGTTGTTGTAGCGGTAGTAGTAGTATTGTCTGTACTATTACTAGTAGTATTTGTACTAGTAGTAGTAGTAGATGTAGTAGCCAAAGTAGTACAAGTAGTAGTAATAGCATTAGTAATAGTATTAGAAGTAGTAGTAGTATTGTAGTAGTAGTAGCAGCAGCATCAGCAGCAGTAGTAGTAGTAGTGTAGTAGTTGTAGCAGTAGCAAAAGTTGTAATAATAATAGTAGTAGAAGTAGTGGAAGTAGTAGTTGTAGTTGTAGTGGTAATTGTACTAGTAGTAGTAGTAGTAGCAGCAACAGCAGCAGTAGTAGTCGTAGTAGTGTTATTAGAAGTAGTAGTTATAGTAGTAATAGAAGTAGTAGTAGTTGTAGTAGTTGTACTAGCACCAACAACAATTGGAGTAGTTGTTGTAGTAGTAGTAGTAATAACATTAGTAGTAGTGGTAGTAGTAGAAGTAGCAGTAGTAGTACTACTAGTAATAGCAGGAGGAGTAGTATTAGTAGTAATACTATTTGCAGTAGTAATAGGAGTAGTTGTAATTGTACTGGTAGTAATAGGAGTTGTAGTAGGATTAGTAGCAGTAGCCGGAGTTGTAGTAGTAGGGGTCAGAGTAGTAGTAGTTGTAGACGTAGTAGTAGTCGTAGTAGAAGAAGAAGAAGCAATAGTAGTAGTAGTAACAGTAGTAGTAGTATCGGTAGTAGTCATTGTAGGAGAAGTGGTAGTAGTAGTACTAGTACTAGTAATAGTAGTTGGAGTAGTAGTAGCTGCAAGAGTAGAAGAAGTAGTAGTAGTAGTAGTAGTAGTTGTTGTTGTAGAAATAGCAGTAGTAGTAATAGTTGTTGTAGCAATAGTATAAGTAGAAGTACTAGGAGGTAGTAGATATTGTAGTAGTAGTTGTTGTTATTGTTGTATTAGTTGGAGTTGGAGTAGGAGTAGCTGTACTATACGTAGTTCTAGCAGAAGTAGTAGCAGTAGTCACAGTAATAAAGGGAGCAGTAGTAGTAGTTATTGTAGCAGTAGTGGTGGTAGTATTAATTGTAGTAGTGGTAGCTGAAGTAGTAGTAATAGTAGCAATAATAGTAGTACTAGCAATAGTAGTAGTACTAGCAGTAGTAGTTGTAGTATTAGTAGTAGTAGAAGAAGTAGTAGTAGTAGTAGTAGTAGTAGCAGCAGTAGTTGTCGTAGTAGTAGTTAGAGTAGTAGTAGTAGTTGGTGTAGTAGTAGTTGTGGTTGTAATAGAAGTAGTATTAGTAGTAGTATTCTTGGTTGAAGTAGTAGAAGTTAGAGTAGTAGTTGCAATAGCGGTTGTAGAATTAGTAGCATAAGGTGTAGCAGCACTAGTAGTAGTAGTTGTAGTTGTAGTAGTAGTAATAGTTATTGTTGTTGTAGTACAAGTAGTTGTAGTATTAGCAATAGTAGTAGTAGGAGGAGGAGAAGTAGCAGCAATTGTAGTAATAGTAATAGCAGTAGGAGTAGTGTTTGAAATATTAGTAGTAATAGTAGTAGTTGTATTTGTAGTAGTAGTAGTAGTAGTAGTAAAAGTAGTAGTTGTAATTGTAGTGGTAGCAATAGCAAAAGTCATAGGAGTAGTAGGAGTTGTTGTTGTTGTTGTTGTGAAAGTAGAGTTGGAGTAGTAGAATTTGTTCATGTTGTAGTGGTAGTAGTGGTAGTAGTAGTTGTAGTATTAGAAGTAGTAGTAATAGTAGTAGTAGTAGTAGTAGTAGGAGAAGTAGCCGTAGTAGTTGTAATTGTAATCGTAGTAGGGGTAGTATTAGCGGTAGGAGTAGTAATAGTAGTAGTAGTAGTCTTTGTAGTAGCATTAGTAGTATTTGTAGTAGTAGTAGTAGTAAAAATAGTAGCTATAATTGTTGTGGTAGCTGTCGTAGAAGTCATAGTAGTAGTAGTTGTTGTTGTTGTTCTACAATTAGGAGTTGGAGTAGTAGTAGTTGTAGATGCAGTAGTAGTAGTTGTTGTTGCTGTAGAAGTAGTAGTGTTTGTACTAGTACTAGTAGTATTAGCACTAGTAGTAGTAGTAGTAGATGTAGTAGCCGAAGTAGTAGTAGTAGTTGTTGTTGTTGTTGTAACCACAGTAGTAGTAGTAGTTGTTGTTGTTGTTGTAGTAGTAGTAGTAGTAGTAGTTGTTGTTGTTGTTGTAGTAGTAGTAGTAGTAGTAGTTGTTGTTGTTGTTGTTGTTGTTGTTGTTGTAATAGTAATAGTAGTAGTAGTGTAGTAGTAGTAGCAGTAGTAGTTGTACTAGTAGTAGTAGTGTAGTAGTAGTTGCAGTTGCAAAAGTAGTAATAGTAGCAGAACTAGAAGTAGTAGTAGTAGTAGTAGCAACAACAACAGTAGTAGTGGGAATAGTAGTAGTAGTAGCAACAACAATAATAGTAGTAGCAGTAGTAGTAGCAGTAGAACTAGAAGTACTAGATATTGAGTAGCAGTAGAACTAGAAGTAGGAGTTGGAGTTGTAGTAGGAGTAGGAATAGTTGGCGTAGTGGTAGCAGTAGTTGCAGCAGGATTAGTAGTAGTAACAGTCGTAGTGGTAATAGTTGTAGTTCTTGTTGTAGCTGTAGTAATAGTAGTTGTAGTAGTAGTTGTAGTCAGAGTAGGAGTAGTAGTAGGAGTAGTAGTAGGAGTTGGAGTAGAAGTATTATTAGTAGTAGTAGTATTAGGAGCAATAGAAGGAGTAGTAGTAGTAGTAGTAGTTGTACTAGTAGTAGTATTAGTAGTAGCAGTATTAGTAGAAGTAGTTGTAGTAGCAGTTGTACTAGTAGTAGAATTTGTAGTAGTTGTTTTGGTAGTTGTTGTATTATTAGTAGTGTTAGGTGTAGTTGTTGTTGTAGTAGTAATATTACTTGTAGTATTAGTAGTAGCAGTAGTGGAAGTAGGTGTAGTAGTATTAATAGTAGTAGTAGTATTAGTAGCAACAATAGTAGTTGTAGCAGTCATAGTAGGAGTAGTAATTGTAGTAGTAGTAGGGGTAGTAGCTATTGGAGTAGCACTACTAATGTGAGTAGTAGTAGTAGTAACAGTTGTAGTAGTAGCAATAGTAGCCATAGTAGTGGCAGCAGCAAGAGCAGTAGTAGCAGTTTTGGTTATTGTTGTTGTAGTAGCCGCAGCAGGTATAGCAGTAGTAGTGGTTGTTGTTGTTGTTGTAGTAGTAGTAATAGTAATAGTAGTTTTTGAAGCAATTGTAGTAGTAGTAGTTGTGCTTGTCGTAGTTGCAGTAGTTGTACTTATAGCAACAATTGTTGTAGTCGAAGTAGCAGCAGTAGTAGTAGTTATAGTAGTAGTAATAACAGTAGTAGTAGTAGTAGTAGCTATAGAAGTAATTGTAGAAGCAGCAGAAACAATAGCTGTAGTAGTAGTATAGGTAGTACTAGTGGGAGTAGTTGTAGCAGATATAGCAATAGTTGTAGTAGTAGTGGTAATAGTAGTAGTACTAGCAGCAACAACAATTAATAGTAGTAGCAATAGTAGTAGTACTAGAACTAGTAGATATTGAGTAGTAGTAGTACTAGAAGTAGTAGTAATAGTAGCAGTCGGAGTTGTAATATTAGTAGTAGTAGTAATAGCAGCAATAATAACAATAGTAGTAGCAGCAATAGTATTAGTTGTAGCAGTAGTACTAGAACTAGTATATATTGAGTAGCAGTAGTAGCAGTAGTAGAAGTAGCAAAAGTTGTAGGACTTGTAGTTGCAGTAGTAGTAGCAGTAGTAGTAATTGTAGTTGCAGTAGTAGCATAGTAGTAGTAGTAGTAGTAGTAGGAATAGGAGTAGGAGCAGTAGTAAGATTAGTTGTAGGAGGAGTAGTAGCAGGAGGATTAGTAGTAGTAGTAGGAGTAGGAGTTGCAGTAGTAGCAGTAGGAGTAGTAGGAGTAGGAGTAGCAATAGGAGTAGTAGTAGCTGTAGTAGGAGTAGTAGTAGGAGTAGTAGTAACATAAGTAGGAGTAGATGTAGTAGTAGGAGGAGGAGGAGGAGGAGATGTAGTAGTAGTAGTGGGAGTAGGAGTTGGAGTTGTAGCAGAAGTACTAATAGTTGGCATAGTGGTAGCAGTAGTTGCATCAGGATTAGTAGTAGAACAAGTAGTAGTAGTTATAGTTGTAGTTCTTGTTGTAGCAGTAGTAATAGTAGTTGTAGTAATAGTGGTAGTAGTCATAGTAGGAGTAGGAGTAGTAGTGCAGTTGGAGTTGGGGTAGAAGTAGTATTAGTAGTTGTAGTAACAGTTGTACTTGTAGTAGTATTAGTAGTAGTAGTATTAGTAGTAGCAGCAGCAGTAGAAGTAGTTGTAGTAGTGGTTGTACTAGTAGTAGAATTAGTAGCAGTTGTTTTAGTAGTTGTAGTAGTAGTATTGGTGGTAGTAGTAGTAGTAGTAGTAGTAGTAGTAGTAGTAGTAGTAGTAGTAGTAGTAGTAGTAGTAGCAGTAGCAGTAGTTGAAGTTGTGGTAGTAGCAGTAGTGATAGTGGTAGTAGTAGTTGTTGTAGTAGTAGTAATAATAGTAATAGTAGGTAGAGTAGTTGTTGTAGTTGTAGTAGTAGTAATAGTAATAGTAGCTATAGTAGTAGTAGTAGCAGTAGTGGTAGTAGCTGCTGCTGCAGCAGCAGTAGTAGTAGTGGTAGTAGTAGTAGTAGTTGTAGTAGTGATAGTAGTAGTAGTAGCAGTGGTAGCAGTAGTCGTAGTAGCATTTCAAATAGTAGTTATGGTAGTAGTAGTAGTAGTTTTACTAGTTGTAGCAGCAATAGGAACAATATAAGCAATAGTAGTAGTAGTAGCGATAGTTGTAGCATTAGTAATAGTTTTAGTAGTTAGGATGGTAGTAGTAGTTATTGTAGCAGTCCTAGTGGTTGATATAGTCACGGTTGTGGTGGTAGCAGTGGTAGTTGCAGTAGTTGAAGTAGTAGAAGATGTAGCGGAGGCATTAGTAGTAGATCTAGTAGTAGAAGTAGTAGTAGTAAGAGTAGTAGTTGTAGGAGTAGTAGTATAAGCAGTAGCTGCTGTAGTAGTAGTAGCAGCAAAAGTAGTAGTTGCAATAGTTGTTGTAGTAGTAGTAGTAGTAGGAGTAGTAGTAGTAGAAGCTGTAGTAGTAGTAGAAGCAGTAGTAGTACTAGCTGTAGCAATAACAACAGCTGTAGTTGTGCTAGTAGTAGTAGTAATAGTTGGAGTAGTAGTAGTAGAAGTAGCTATAGTTGCAGTATTAGCAATAGTTGTTGAAGTAGTCATAGTAGTAGTAGTAGTAGTTGCAGCTATAGTAGTAGTAGGAGAAGTAGTAATAGCTATAGTCATAGTTGTACGTGCAGTAGCAATAGTAGCGATAGCTATAGTTACAGTAGTAGTAGTAGTAGCTATAGTAGAAGTAGTAGTTATTGTAGTAGTAGTACTAGTAATAGTAGAAGCTGTAGTAGTAGTAGTTGCAGGCCTAGTATTGATAGCAGTAGTAGTAGTCATTGTTGTCGTAGCAGAAGAAATACTAGTAGTAGAAATAGTAGTAATATTAGTAATAATAGCAGTAGCAGTCCTAGTAGTAGTAGTAGTACTAGGAGCAGCAATAATAGCAGTAGTATTAGTAGAAGTAGCCACAATAGTAGCAGTAGTAGTAGCAATAGTAGTGGCATAGGCAGCAGTGGTAATAGTAGTAGTAGCAATTGTTACAGTAGTAGTAGTATTAGTGTAGTAGTAGAGGTAGTAGTTGTAGTAGTAGTAGTAGTTGGTGAGGTAGTAGTTGTAGCAGTAGTGATGGTAGTGGTAGAAGCAGCAGCAGTAGTAGTGGTAGTAGTAGTATTAGTTGTAGTAGTGGTAGCGGTAGTAGTAGGTACAGTATTAGTGGTAGTAGTAGCAATAGAAGTAGTAGTAGGAGAGGTATAAGAAGTAGCAGTAGTAGTTATTGTAGTTGTAGAAGTAGTTGTAGTACCATTAGAACTAAATGTAGCAGCAGTAGCAGCAATAGTAGTAGTTGCTGTTGTAGTAATGGCAGTAGTAGCAGTACCAGTAGTACTAGCAGTAGTTGTAGTTGCAAAAGTAGTTGTAGTAGTAGTAGTAGTGTAGTAGTTCTCATAGTAGTAGTAGGAGATGTTGTATTAGTAGTAGTAGTGATAGGAGTAGTACTAGTAGTAGTAGAAACAGTAGTAGTAGCAGTAGTAGTGGTAGTAATAGCAATAGTAGCAGCAGCAGCAGAAGCAGCAGTAGCAGTAGTAGCATTAGTAGTAGTTGTAGCAATAGTAATCGGAGTATTAGTAGTAGCAGTGGAGGTTGTAGTAGTAGAAGCAGTAGCAGCAATAGTTGTTGTAGGAGAAACAATAGTAGTATTGGTAGCAACAGTAGTGGTTGTAGGGGTAGTAGTAGAAGTAGCAGTAGTTGGTGCAGTTTTTCTAGCAGTAGTAGTAGGAGTACCATTTGCAATAGTAGTTGAAAAAATAGTTGTTGTAGTTGTAGTAGCTAGAGTAGCATTAGAAAAAAAATAATAGTAGCTGTAGTAGCTAGAGTAGCATTAGAAAAAAATAACGGTAGCAGTTGTAGCAGGAGTTGCAGTAGTAATAGTAGCCGTTGCAGAAGTAGAAATAGTAGCAGTAGTAGTAGTTATCATAGAAGCAATAGTATTAGTAGTCAGAGCAGTAGTTATCGTGGCAGTAGCAGTAGTAGCAATAGTAGTACTTGTTGTAGTAGCCATTGTGGTAGTGGTAGTAGTAGTACCTGTAATAGTAGTTATTGTAGTAGTAGTAGTAGTAGCTATAGTTGTAGTAGTAGGACAAGTAGCGGTAGTAGCAGCAGGAGTAGCAATAGTAGTTGGAGTAATAGTGGAAATAGCAACAGTGGTAGTAGGAGTAGTAGGGGTAGTAGTAGTAATAGTCGTAGTAGTAGCAGTGGTGGTGGTAGTAGTAGTAGTAGTAGTAGTAGTAGTAGTATTAGTAGTAGTAGTAGTAGTAGTAAGCAATAGTAGTAGTTGTATTAGTAGTAGTAGTAGTAGCAGCAGCAGCAGCAGCAGCAGTAGTAGTAGTAGTAGTAGTCATAGTACTAAAGGAGTAGTAAAAGTAGCAGCAGCTATAGTATTAGTAGGAGAAGTAGTAATAGCAGCAACAGTAGTTGTACGAGTAGTAGCAGTGGTAGTCATAGTTGTAGTTATAATAGTAGTAGTAGTAGCTGTAGTAGCAGAAGAAGTAGTCATAGTAGTAGTACTAGTAATAGCAGAAGCAGTAGTACCATAAGTTGCAGGCCTAATATTGGTAGCAGTAGTAGCCATTGTGGCAGTAGTAGTAGTTATTATTGTCGTAGTAGAACTAGTAGTAATAATAGTAAAAATAGCAGTAGAAGTCCTAGTAGTAGCAGTAGTACTAGCAGTAGTTGTAATAGTAGTAGCTGTAATAGTAGTAGTAGCAGTAGCAATAGTAGTGGCAGAAGCAGCAGTAGTAGCCGCAATTATTACATTAGTAGTTGTAGTAGTAGTGTAGTTGTAGCAGTAGTAGTTGTATTAGTGTAGTAGTAGAAGTAGTAGCTGTAGTAGTAGAAGTAGTAATTGGTGAGGTAGTAGTTGTAGCAGTCGTGGTAGTAGTGCTAGAAGCAGCAGTAGTTGTAGTGGTAGTAGTAGTATTAGTTGTAGTAGTCGTAGTGGTAGTAGTAGGTACAGTAGTAGTGGTAGTAGTAGCAATAGTAGGAGAGCTAGAAGAAGTAGTCGTAGTAGTTGTTGTAGTGGTAGAAGTAGTTGTAGTACCAGTAGAGCTAGATGTAGCAGCAGTAGCAGCAATAGTAGTAGTAGTTATTGTAATATTAGCAGTAGTAGCAGTAGTAGTAGTAGTACAAGCAATAGTTGTAGTTACAGAAGTAGTTGTAGTAGTAGTGTAGTAGTAATGGTAGTAATAGTCGGTGATGTTGTATTAGTAGTAGTAGTAGTGATAGGAGGAGGACTAGTAGTAGTAGAACGTGTAGTAGCAGTAGTAGCAGTAGTAGTAGTAGTAACAGTACGATTTGCAATAGTAGTTGAAAAAATAGTACTTGCAGTAATAGGAGGACGAGTAGATTTAGAAAAAATAATAGTAGTAGCAGTTGTAGCAAGAGTTGTAGTTGTACTAGAAGTAGTAGCAAACGTACAAATAGTTGAAGTAGTAGTCATTGTAGTAGAAGCAATAGTATTAGTAGTAGGAGCAGTAGTTGTCGCGGTATCATTAGTAGTAGCAGTATTAGTACTTGTTTTAGTAACAGTTGTAGTAGTGGTAGTAGTAGTAGTACTAGTAACAGTAGTTATTGCAGTAGTAGTAGTAGAAGTATCAGCAGCAGTAGTAATAGTTGTAGTAGTAGTAGCAGCAGCAGAAGTAGTAATAGGAGTAGTAGGGGTAGTAGCAATAATAGTCATAGCAGTACTATTAGTGGTAGTAGTAGTAGTAGTTGTTGTTGTTGTTGTAGTAGTGGTAGTAGTACTAATAGAAATAGTAGTTGTTGTTGTACTAATAGTAGTAGTAGTGGCAGTAGCAGTAGCAGTAGTAATGGCAGAAGTGGTAGTAGTAATAGTAGTTGTTGTAGTAGTAGTAGCAGTAGTGGTAGTAGTTGCTGCAGTAACCGCAACAGTTGTAGTAGTTGTAGTAGTAATACTAGTATTAGTTGTAGTGATAGTAGTAGCCGTAGTAGCATTTCTAATATTAGTTATCATAGTAGTAGTAGTAGTTTTGCTAGTTCTAGTAGCAATAGCAGCAATAGGAGCAATTGTAGTAGTAGTAGCAATAGTTGTAGTAGTAGTTGTTGTTTTAGTAGTTAGGGTAGTAGTAGTAGTTGTTGTCGCAGTCAAAGTAGTAGATGTAGTCACAGTCATGCTAGTAGCAGCAGAAGTAGTAGTAGTCGTAGTAGTAGAAGATGTAGCAGTGGCATTAGTAGTAGTTCTAGTAGTAGAAGCAGTAGTAGTAAGAGTAGTAGTAGTAGGAGTAGTAGTATTAGCAGTAGTTGTAGCAGTACTAGTAGCAAAAGTCGAAGTTGCAATAGTATTAGTAGTAGTAGTAGTAGTAAGAGGAGTAGTAGAAGAAGCAGTAGTAGTAGTAGATGTAGTAGCAGCAACAACTGTAGTTATTGTTGTAGTAGCAGTAATAGTAGGAGTAGTAGTAGTTGTTGTTGTTGAAGTTGTAGTAGTAGCATTAGTAGTAGTACCAGAAGTAGTAGCAGCTATATTATTAGTAGGAGAAGTAATAATAGCTGCAGTCGTAGTTGTACAGGTAATAGTAGTAGTAGTGATAGCTGTAGTTGCAGTAGTAGTAGTAATAGCTGTAGTAGCAAAAGTTGTAGTCGTAGTAGTAGTATTAGTAATAGTAGAAGTAGCAGTAGTTGTAGTTGCATGCCTAGTATTGGTGGCAGTACTAGCCACAATGGCTGTAGCAGTAGTTGTTGTTGTCGTAGTAGTAGTAGTAGTAGTAGTAGTAGTAGTAGTAGTAGTAGAAGTAGTAGTAATAATAGTAATGATATTAGTAGCAGTCCTAGTAGTAGCAGTAGTACTAGTAGCAGTAGAGTAGTAGTATTAGTAGTACTAGCTGCAATAGTAGTAGTTGCAGTAGCAATAGTAGTGGCAGAAATAGTAGTAGTAGCAATAGTAGCGGCAATTCTTACAGTAGTAGTAGTATTAGTGTAGTAGTAGAAGTATTAGTTGGTGAGGTAGTTGTTGTAGCAGTAGCAGTAGTAGTCATAGAAGTAGCTATAGTAGTAGTGGTAGGTGTAATAGCTGCTGTAACAGTAGTAGTAGTGCAAGTAGTAGTAATAAAAGTAATTTTTGCAGTAGGAGTAGGAGTAGTAGTGGTAGAAGTAGGTGTAGTAGTTGTTGCAGCAATAGTAGTAGAAGTAGTAGCGATAGTAGTAGTTATATTAGTTGAAGTAGTAGTAGTCCCAACACTAGTCGTAGTAGTAGCAGGAGTACTAGTAGTAGTAATGGTAGTAGTAGTAGTAATAGTAGTAGTAGTAGTAGTAATAGTAGTAGCAGCAGTAATGGAAGTAGTAGTTGTAGTAGTAGCAGTAGTTGTAGTAGTTGGTGGAATAGTTGCAGTAGTAGTAGTAGCTATAATAGCTGTTGTTGTAGTAGTTGTAGTTTTTGCAATAGTACTAGTAGTAGTTCTAGTAGTAGAAGCAGAAGTAGTACTAGTAGCGGCAGTGGTTGTAATTGTAGGTGGAGTAGTAGTAGGAATAGTAGTAGTAGTAGTTGTAGGAGTAGTAGTAGTTGTTGTAGTAATAGTCACAGAAGTAGTACTAAGTGTTGTAGTAGTGGTGGAAGTAGTAGCAGTAACAGTAGTAGTAGTTGCAGTAGGAGTAGGAGGAGTAGTAGTAGTAGTAGTAGTAGTAGTAGTAGTTGTAGCAGCAGCAGTAGTACTACTGGCAGTAGTACTAGCAGTAGGTGTCATAGTAGTAGCAGTAGGTGTCGTAGTAGTAGCAATAGGAGTAGTAGTTGTAGTAGTAGGAGTAGTAGTAGTAGACGTAGTACTAGTAGTAGCAGTAGGAGTAGTAGTAGTGGTAAAAGTTGTTGTAGCTGTGGTAGTGGTAGTAGTAGCAATGGGAGTAGTAGTAGTACTAGGAGTTGCAATAGTAGTATTGTTTGTAGTAACAGTTGTAGTTGTAGTAGTTATAGTATTAGTAGTAGTTATTGTGATAGCAGTGTAGTAGTAGTAGCAGCAGTAGTAGTATTAGAGGTAGTAGTAGAAGTAGTAGTTACAGTTATGGCCATAGTAGTAGTTGTAGTAGTAGTATTAATAGTAGTAGTTGAAGTAGTAGTAGTAGTACATGTAGTAGTAGTACTTGTAGCAATTGCTTTAGTAGTAGAAGTAGTAGGAGTAGGACTTGTAGTAGAAGCAATTGTAGGACTAATAGTATTATTATTAGTAGTAGTAACAGTTATAGTAATAGTAGCAGTAGTAGGAGTAGCAGCACTCGTAGCAATGGTAGTAATAGTAGTAGTAGTAGCAGTAGTAGTCGTAGTAGTAGTCATAGTAAAAGTAGTAGTATTAATAGTAGAAGTGGTAGCAGGAGTAGTAGCAGTAGTTGCAAAAGTGTTAGTAGCAATAGTTGCAAAAGTGTTAGTAGCAATAGTACTAGTAGTAGTTGGAGTAGTAGTAGTAATAATAATAGTAGTAGTAGTGGTAACAGTACTCGTAGTAGGAGAAGTAGTATTAATAGTAGTAGTAGCAGCGGCAGTAGTAGGAGTAGTAGTAGTATTTATAGTTTTTTTAATAGTAGTAGTTGTATTAGGCGTAATAGTAGTAGTAGTAGAAGTACTAATAGTTGGAGCAGTAGCAGTAGTAGTAGTAGTAGTTTTAGTAGTTGTAGCAGTAGTTGGAGCAGCAGCAATAGTAGTAGGAGTAGTAGTTGTATTAGCAGTAATTGCTATAGTAGTAGTAGTAGCAGTAGCTGTAGCAGCAGAGGTAATTGTAGTTGTTACTGCAGTAGTAGTAGCAGGTGAAGTAATATCAGTAGTAGTTGAATTTATGGAAGTAGTTGTACTAGTGGTAGTAGTTTTAGTAGGAGTAGAATATGTTGTAGTAGTAGTTGTAATTGTAGCAGGTGTGGTAGCTGTAGTAGTAGTTGTACTAGTTGTAGTTATAGTGAAAGCAGTCATAGTAGCAGCTTCAGCAGTAGCACTAAGACCAATAGCAGTAGTAGTAGAAGTAGTCATTGTACGAGTCGCAGTAGAAGTAGCAGCAGCAGCTGCAACAGTAGCGGTAGTAGAAGTTGTAGTAGCAACTGCAATAATAGCTGGATTAGGAGTAGCTATAGTAGGAGCTGGAGTAGTAGTAGTAGTAGTAGCAAGAGTAGGAATAGGTGTACAAGTAGTAATAATAGTAGTAGCAGAAGTTATAGTAGAAGTAGTAGTAGTAGAAGTGGTAGTAGTGGTAGGTGTAGGAATAGTAGTAGTAATAGCCCAAGTGGGAGTAGGAG
This sequence comes from Trichopus zeylanicus subsp. travancoricus, assembly GCA_005019695.1. NCBI lineage: Eukaryota > Viridiplantae > Streptophyta > Magnoliopsida > Dioscoreales > Dioscoreaceae > Trichopus > Trichopus zeylanicus. The sequence goes on from RXID01022080.1 coordinate 45,967, forward strand.
TGGGAGAAGTAATTCTGCTGCTGCTACTACTACTAATACTATTGCTAGTACTACTGCTACTACAACCATTGTTACTGCTTCTACTACTACTGTTGTTGCTACTACTTCCACTACAACTACTATTGCTATTATTTCGGCTACTATAGTTTCTAGTTCTACTACTACTGCTACTACTGCTACTACATCCACGGCCACTGCTACTTTTGCGACTACTGCTACTACAAAAATTACTACTGCTGCTACAACCACTACTATTACTTATACAATTGCTACTACTGCAACTTCTACTACAGCTATTACAACTACTACTTCTGCTTATACAACTACTGCTACTACTACTACTGCTCCAACCACTACTGCTACAGCCACTACTATTACAACTTCTATTTCTATTACTATTACTATAGCTACCACTTCTATTGCTACTCCTACTGCTCCTCTTACTACTACTACTCCTACAACTGCTATTACTACTACTACTGCTCCTACTGCTACCCATAATCCTATACCTACTGCTAGAACAACTAGTTCTACAACAACAACAACAACTATTATTACTGCAACTACAACAACTACGATTACAACTACTTCTACTACTACTTCTACTGCTACTCCTGCTACTACTTCCACTAATGCTACTTCTGCTACTAAAGGAACAACTTCTACTACTGTTGTTGTTGCAGCTGCAACTCCTAGTACTACTACTACTACTACTACTACTACTACTACTACTACTACTACTACTACTACTACTATAATTACTAAGACTATTGCTACTCCTTCTGCTACAACAACAACAACTACTACTACTACTACTATGACTACTACAACAACAACTACTAGTACTACTGCTACTACTACTACTTCTACTACTAATGCTACCGCTTCTACTACTAGTACTACTACTACTCCTACTATTACTATTACTACTACTACTAGTACTTCTGCTGGTGCTACTACAACTGCTACTAACACTATTACTACAACAACTACTGCAACAACTTCTACTTCTACTATTATTGCTCCTACTGCTACTACTATAACAACAACTACTACTCCTACTATTGCGAATGAAACTACGACTATTACATCTCCAACTCCTACTACTACTGCTAGTAGCACTATAGCTACTACTACGGCTACAGCTACTACTCCAATGGCTACTACCGCTACTACTATTACGTCCACTAGTATTAGAACTACTATTACATCTGCTATTACTACTTCTCCTACTACTACTACTACTTATTTTACTACTACTGCTCCTATTGCAACTTGAACTACTTCTACTACTACTTCTAGTACTACTACTAGTACAACTGCTACTACTACTACATTGCTACCACTACTTCAATTGCTACTACGATTACTATTGCTACCGGTGCTACTTTCGCTCCTGTGATAGCCACTGCCCCTGCTACTACTTCTACTACTATTACCACTACTACCACAACTACTACAACAATTGGTCCTACTGGCACGACTACTACAACTACTACTACTACTGGTATTATGGCAGCTACTGCTACAACTTCTACCATAGGTAATGCCACTACTATTGATTCTACGACTACAACTGTTACAAGAACAACTAGTACCACTACTTCTGTTACTACTGCTAATACAACAACTATACCTGCCACTATTGCTAATAATACAGTTGCTGCTACTATTACTAGTATTGCTACTACTGCTACTAATACTTCGTGTACTACTACTACTATTGTTACTACAACAACTACTACTACTAAAACTGCTGCAACTACTACTACGTTTGCTATAGCTACTATTGCTACTACTTCTACTACTACTACTACTACTACTTTTGCTACTGCTACTACTGCAAGAATAACTACTACTACTTCTACTATTATTACTTGTATAACTACTACTACTGCTACTACTAATGTTGCAATAGTTGGTACTACTACGATTGCCACACTACTACTACAGCTGCTACTACTACAGCTGCTGCTACTACAATGCTTGTCCAAATACAACAACTACTGCTGCAACTACTGCTATTACGACTACTATTTGCTATCACTGCTGATACTATTGCTACAACTACCACTACTGAAACTATTGCTCTTACTACTATTACTACTACTGATAATACAGCTACCACTTCTACTACTAGTGCTACTACGACTACAATAATAACAACATCAACAACAACAAATACTACTACTAGTGCTACCACTGCTACTATCAGAACTACTACTCCTACTACAACTACTCCTAAAACGTCTGCTACTACTCCTGCTACTATTACTACTGTTACTACTGCTCCTACTACTGTTACTACTTCTAGTACTACTCTTGCTACTACTGTTACTACTGCAACTGCTCCTACTACAAGTAATACTGCTACTACGACTACTTCTGTTGTTGCTACTGCTATTTCTACTACTACTACTGCTGCTGCTGCTATAACTACTACTAATACTACTACTACTATTACTACAGTAGCTGCTGCTATTACTACTACTACAATTGCTGCTGCTGCTACTGCTATCATTACTGCTGCTACTGCTGCTACAACTACGACAACTACTACTACTATTGCAATTGCTGCTACTACTACTTCTCATGCTACTGCTACCATAATTACTACAACTGCTACCACTACTGTGGCTGCTACTACTGCTTCTACTACTTCCACTACCGCTACTACTACTACCACTACTTTTATGGCTATAGCTGCTACTACTCCTACTACTACTACTACTACTATGCCTACTACTACAACTACTACTCCTACTACTAGTACTATTCCTACTACTACTGCTACTATAACTATATCTATTACCACAGCTACTTCTAGAGCTGCTACTATTACTACTAGTATTACCACTACAACAACAACAACAACAACAATAACAACAATAACTACTACTACAACTATTACTACTATTATAACTACTACTACTACTACTACTACTACTACTACTACTACTACTACCACCACCACCACTACTACTACTACTACTACTTCTAGTACTAGTACTACTCCTACAACTACTACTACATCTACTACGGCTACCACTACTACTAGTACTACTACTATTACAAATTCCACCACTACTACTGCAACTCCAGCAACTACTGCTTCTTTGATGGGTACTACAACAACTACTACTACCATTGCTATTATAGCTCCTACTGCTACTACTTCTATAACTATTACTACAGCTGCTACTATTATTGCTGCAACTACTGCAACTATCGCAACAGCTACTACTACTGCTACTTCTGCTACTAATGCTACTACTACTACTATTGCTGTCACTACTACCGCCCTAACAATTACTACTACTGATACTACCACTGCTACTACTACTGCTACTACGACTACTACAACTACTACTGCAAGAATAACTAATGCTACTTCTACAACTATTGCTTGTATAACTGCTACTACTGCTACTACTAATGTTGTAATGGCTGCGACTACTACGATTGCCACACTACTACAGTTGTTGCTACTACTACAGCTACTGCTACTACTCTACTTGTCCAAATGCAACTACTACTGCTACTACTACTATTACGACTACTATTGCTATCACTACTACTACTATTGCTACTACTACTATTACGACTACTATTGCTGTCACTACTACTACTACTGATACTACTACCACTAGTGAAACTATTGCTATTACTACTATTACCACTACTAATAATACAGCTACCACTTCTACTAGTAGTGCTACTACGACTACGATAATAACCACATCAACAACAACAAATACTACTACTAGTGCTACCACTGCAACTACAAGTACTACTACTCCCACTACAACTACTCCTACTACACTTGCTACTGCTCCTACTACTGTTACTACTTCTACTACTACCCTAGCTACTACTGTTACTACTGCGACTGCTCCTACTACTACTAGTATTACTACTATGACTACATCTGCTGCTGCTATTGCTAGTACTACTACTACTCGTGCTGCTGCTATAACTACTACTACTACTACTACTACCATTACTACAGCTGCTGCTGCTATTACTATTATTACTATTACTGTTGCTACAGCTGCTACTACGACTACTACTACTATTATTGTAACTGCTTCTAGTACTATTTTTCATGCTACTGCTACAAAAATTACTACAACTACTACCACTACTACGGCTCCTACTACTACTTCTACTACTTCCACTACCGCCACTACTACTACAACTACTTTTATGTGTACAGCTACTACTACTCCTACTACTACTAATACTACGCCTACTACTACTACTACTACTCCTACTACTAGTACTATTCCTACTATATCTATATCTATTACCACTGCTACTACAACTATATCTATTGCCACTGCTTCTTCTACAACTGCTACTATTACTACTAGTCTTACCACTACTACAATAACAACAACAATAATAACAATAGCTACTACTACAACTATTACTACTACTATAGCTACTACTACAAATACTACTACTACTACTACTACTACTTCTACTGCTAGTACTAGTCCTACAACTACTACTACATCTACTACGGCTGCCACTACTACTAGTACTACTGCTATTACAAATCCACTGCTACTACTACTACATCTACTACGGCTGCCACTACTACTAGTACTACTACTATTACAAATCCACTGCTACTACTACTACAACTCCAACAACTACTGCTTCTTCGATGGGTAGTACAACAACTACAACTACCACAACTATTATAGCTCCTACTGCTACTACTTCTATGACTATTACTATAGCTACTACTGTTATTGCTGCAACTGCCACAACTGCTGCGACTACTACTACTTCTGCTACTAATGCTACTACTACTACTATCACTGTCACTACTACTGCCCTAACAACTAATACTACTACTAATACTACTACTGCCACTGCTACTGCCACTACGACTACTACTGCTACTACTGCAAGAATAACTACTGCTAGTTCTACTACTATTGCTTGTATACTGTGACTACTACTACAACTAATGTTGCAACGGTTGCTACTACTACGATTGCCACACTACTACTGCTGCTACTACTACTACGGCTGCTGCTACTACTCTATTTGTCCAAATAAAACTACTACTGCTACTACTACTACTATTACGACTACTATTGCTATCTCTACTACTACTACTGCTACTACGACTACTGCTACTACTACCACTAGTGAAACTATCGCTATTACTACTATTACTACTACTGATAATACAACTTCTGCTTCTACTACTAGTACTACTATGACTACAATAATAACAACATCAACAATAATAAACAGTACTACTAGTGCTACCACAGATACTACTAGTACTACTACTCCTACTACAACTATTCCTACTATGCCTGCTATTGCTCTTACTACTATTACTTCTGTTACTACTACTCCTACTAATATTATTACTTTTACTACCACTCCAGCTACTACTGTTACTACTGCAACTGCTCCTACTACTACTAGTACTACTACTACGAATACTTCTGCTGCTGCTACTGCTATTACAACAACAACAACTACTACTACTACTACTGCTGCTGCAGCTGCTACTACTACTACTGCTGCTGCTACTACGACTAATACTACTACTATTACTACTGCTGCTACTACTACTTCTCATGCTACCGCTACAACAATTACTACAACTACTTCCACTACACTGCTGCTACTATTGCTTCTACTACTTCCACTACCGCTATTACTGCTACCACTTCTTTTATGGCTACAGCTACTACTACTCCTTCTACTACTACTACTACTACTACTACGCCTACTACTACTATTCCTACTACTAGTACTATTCCTACTACAACTTCTACTACAACTCTATCTATTACCGCTGCTACTTCTTGAACTGCTACTATTACTACTACTATTACCACTACAACAATAGCAACAACAATAACTACTACTACTACAACTATTACTACTACTATAGCTTCTACTACTAGTACTGCTACTACCACTACTACTACTACTACTACTTCTACTACTAGTACTACCCTAACTACTACTACATCTTCTACGGCTACCACTACTACTAGTACTACTACTATTACAAATTCCACTACTACTACTACAACTCCAACAACTGCTGATTCTTCGATGGTACTATAGCAACTACTACTACCACTACTATTATAGCACCTTCCGCTACTACTTCTATGACTATTACTACATCTACTACTATTATTGCTGCAACTGCTGCAACTGCCACAAGTGCTACTACTACTACTACTTCTGTTACTAATGCTACTACTGCTACTATTGTTGTCACTACTACTGCCCTAACAATAACTACTACTACTGATACTACTACTTCTACAGCTACTGCCACGACGACTACTACTACTACTACTGCAAGAATAACTACTGCTACTTCTACTACTATTTCTTGTATAACTGCTACTACGACTACTACTACTAATGTTGCAATGGCTACTACTACTACAATTACCACACTAATACTACTGTCGCCATTGTCACTACTACTACTACTACTACAATTGTTGCTACAAAGGCTACTACCACTAGTAGTACTGCTACTACTGCTACAACAACTACTACTCCTCCTACTGCTACTAGTACTACTACTTCTCCGACTACTATTACTATTGCTGCTGCTACTAGTACTGCTACAACTATTACTACTACTTATAATTCTATTACCACTACTACTTTTCCTACAATAGTTATGATTGCTACTACTTCTACTATTACTACTACCACTACTTCTACTTCTGCTATTAGTATCGCATAGCTACTTCTACTACTACTCTGGCAACTACTGCTACTACTACTACTACTGCTGCTGCTGTTGCTACTGATACAGCTCCTATAGCTGCTACAGCTATTGCTACTACTATTACTATTATGCTACTGCTATTGTTGTTGCTACTATTGCAACTAATACTACTACAATAACTACTATTACTGCTACTACTGCTACTACTGCTGCTACTGTAACTGCATCTAGCACTACTACTACAGCAGCAACTGCCACAACCACTGCTACTACTCCTACTTTTGCTACTACTATTAGTACTACTACCATTCCTATTACTACTACTTCCCCAACTACTACTACTACTATCGATACTACTACTACTGTTGCTACTACTACTACCACTACTATTGCTACTACTGCTACTACTTCTTCTCCTACTATTACTTGAATCGCTACTACTACTACTGCTACTAGTACCACTATTACTACTACTCATACCACTACTACAAAGACTACTGCTATGGCTACTAGTATTGCTACAACTACTGCTTCCACTGCTACTACTACTACTATAACTCCTACAACTACTACAACAGCAACACAACCACTACTGCTTTTGGTTAATGCTACTACTACTATTACTACAACTGCTTCTAATATTGCTACTACTAGATCTAGTACTACTACTTTTGCTACTACTAATGCTACATCTCCTACTTTTCCTACAACTATTACCACTGTGACTATATCTGTTACTTGAACTACTTCTACTCCTACTAATATTACTGCTACTACTATAAGAACTACTACTACTACTACTACGAGTACTATGAACACTTTTGCTACTATTACTACCACTACTATGACTATTGCTTTTGATATGACTGTTACGATTGTTGTTTCTACTACTATTAGTAGTACCACTACTACTACTTTAGCTACAGCTATTGCCAATGCTGCTACTACTACCACTATTACTTCTAGTACTACAACTACTACTACTACTGCTACAACTAAAACTACTACTACTACTACTATGACTACTACTGCTGTTGTTGTTGCTGCTATTACTACTACTAATCCTGCTACAATAATTACTGTTACTGCTACAACTACTCCTACTACTATTGCTACTACTACTAATAGTAGTAGTAGTATTATTACTAGCACTACTACAACTATTACCACTCCGACAGCTGCAACCGCTACTGCTAGTACTACTATTACCACTACTATAGCTACCAATGCCACTACTACTACAACTACTATTACTACTTCAATAACTACTACTACTACTACGACGACTACTACTACCACTACTACTATTGCTGTCACTAATATTATTACTACTACTGCGGCAACCAATGCTTCAATTGCTACAACTATTACTTCTACTGCTACAACAACTACTACTATTGGAAATTCTCCTACAATAACAACTACTACTACTAGTCCTACTACTACTACTCCTCTTAGTACTACTACTACTACTACCACGGCTAGTACTACTGCTACAACAAGTACTACTACTACTTCTACTACTAGTTCAACTACTGCTGCGGCTGCTGCTGCTACCACTGCTGCTACTACTCCTACTACTATTACTACTACTACTACAACTGCTACTACTGCTACCACTACTACAACTACTTCTCATATTACTCCTACTACTGCTACGACTTTTACAAATAAAACTACTGCAACTATAATTATGATGATAATAACTATTACTACTCCTAATAATATCGCAACTACTACTTCAATTGCAATAGCTACTACAACTCCAGCTACTACTCCTGCCACCACCACCACCACCACCACCACCACTACTACTACTACTTTAACTACTACTACTATTGCTACTACTACCACTATTACTACAACTACTAGTACTTCCACTACCCCTTCTACCACTACTACTGCCAGGACTACTAGGCTACTACTGCTACTACCACTAGTACTACTAGTACTACTACTACTATTATTACTAATGCTGTTGCTGCTACTACTGCTACTACCCTTAATACACCCACCACAACTTCCACTATTATTAATAGTAAGACTATGATTACTACCACTATTATTTGTACCATTGCAACTACTACTACTACCACTACTACTACAAACTACTACTACTACTATTAGTACCTCTACTACTACTACTGCTGCTTCTATATATACTAGGACTACTACTACTATTTCTGCTATTGCTACTATGGATATGAATGCTACTGCTACTTATACTACTACTTCAACTACTACTACAACTACTATTACTACTACTACTACTACTGGTACTACTACTACTACTACTAGTACTACTACTACTACTACTACTTCTACTACTGCTATGACTACCACTACTACTTTTGCTAATACTACTTCTACTGTTACTACTACTGATCCTACTACTACTATCGCTTCTACTATTGCAACCACAACAACAAAATCAACTACTACTGCTACTACTTCTACTACTTCTACTACTACTACTATTGCAATTGCTACTTCTATTATTACTAGAACTGCTATTACTGCTACTACTTCTACTACTACTACTACTACAACTATTGCTACAACTACTACTACTGCTAATACTACTACTAACTACTGCTACTACTGCTGCTACTACTACTACCACTACTATTATTATTGCAGTAGTAGTAGTAGGAGGAGGAGGAGTAGGAGTAGGACTAGGCATAGTGGTAGTAGGTGTAGTAGTAATGGCAGTATTAGTAGTAGAAGTTGGATTAGAACTGGTAGTAGGAGTTGGAGTAAGTGTAGTTATTATAGTGGAAGTTGTAGTAGAAGTAGTAGTTAAAGTAGATGAAGGATTAGCGGTAGAAAAAGTAGGCATAGGAGTAGTAGTAGTAGTAGAAATAGTACTAGTAGTAGTTATAGAGTTGTACTAGAAGTAGCAGCAGCAGAAGTAGTAGTAACAACAATAAGAACAGAAGTAACAACAACAGCAATAGTAGTAGTAATAGCAGAAATAGTAATAGTAGTAGCTGCAGTAGTAGTAGAAATTGGAGTTCGAGTAGTTATAGCAGTAGTAGGAGTAGTTGTAGCTGTCGTAATAGAAGTAGTAGAAGTTGTCATAGTAGCTATAGTAGCAGTAGTAATAGTAGTGTTTGTAATTATACAAATAATAGTAGCAATAGTAGTATCTATTGTAATAGTAGTGGTAGTAATTATAGAAATAACATTAGTAATAGTTTTAGAAGTACCAGTAGTCGTAGTAATAGAAATTGTAGTAGTTGTTGTTATAATAGTCATAGTAGTAGTAGTAGGATTTGGAGTAGGAGGAGTAATAGGAGTTGTAGTACTAGTAGTTCTAGGAGTAGTAGTAGTAGCAGTAGTAGCAATAGTCATAGTAGGCATAGTAGCAGTTGTAGTAATAGTGGTATTAGTAGTAATAGCAGTAGTAGTAGTAGTGGTAGTAGTAGTAGTAGTAGTAATAGTGGTAGTGGCTATAGTTGTAGTAGTGGTAGTCACAGTAGGAGTAGGAGTAGCAGTAGCAGTAGTAGTAGTAGTAGTAGTAGTAGTAGTAGTAGTCGTAGTAGTTGTAGTAGTATTAGTGGTAGAAGTAGTGTTTGTAATAGTCGTTGTAGTAGTAGTAGTAGTAGCATTAGTAGTTGTTGTAAAAGTAGTGGTAGTAGTTGTTGTTGTAGTAAAAGTAGTGGTAGTAGAAGTAGTAGCAGTAATAGTAGTAGTTGCAGTTGTAGTAGTAATAATAGTGGTAGTAGTAGTAATAGTATTACTAGTAGTAAAAGTAAAAGTCATCGTAGTAGTGGTAGTAGTACAAGTAGTAAAAATAGTACTAGTACTAGTAGTACTAGTAGTAGTGGTAGCAGCAGTACTAGTAGTAGCAGTGGGAGAAGTAGTAGCAATAGTAGTTATTGTAGTAGTAGCCATAGTAGTGGTGGCCATAGTAGAGGTAGTAGTAGTAGTAGTAGCAGTAGTAGTTGTGCTAGTAGTAGTCGTAGTTGTACTAATAGTAGTAGTTGTAGCCGTAGTCACAGTAGTGTAGTTGTAGTCATAGTAGGAGGAAGTGCAGCAGTAGTAGTGTTACTAGTAGTCATAGTAGAAGTAGTCGTAGTACTAGTAGTAGTCATAGTAGAAGCCTTAATAATAGTAGTAATAGTCATAGTAGGAGGAGGAGTAGTAGGCAATACGTAATTTAATACATAATTTCATACGTAATACATAATTTAATACATAATAGGTACGACATAATTTAATACATAATTTAATACCTAAATTAATACATAATACATAATTTAATACATAATTTAATACATAATACATAATTTAATACATAATTTAATGCATGATACATACTACATAATTTAATACACAACTTCATACATAATACATAATTTAATACATATTTTAATACAAAATATGCAATTTAATACATAATTTAATACATAATACAGATTTTTATACATAATTTAATGCATAATTTAATAATTTAATACATAATTTAATCCATAAATTAATATTTTAATGCATATTTTAATACAAAATACATAATTTAATACGTAATACATAATTTAATATACATAATTTAGTACATGATACATAATTTAATAAATTATTTAATACATAATTTAATACATCATTAAATACATAATTAACAAATTTTTAACAGATTAAATTTCAGGAACCATAGACAAAAATATTCAGAATCTGAGCCAACAAAAAAAGCATGTAGAAAGACAATTTCTTTATTTCAATTCAAATCTCACCATGAAAACCTTATTATTTATGATACATCAATTATCAATATGAAAATTTCTTACCTCTGCAACCGAAGCAGAAGTAGATCCATAAAACTCTTTAACTGAAATGGCTAAACACCAATATATTCACAAAATCTCAAAAAAAATTATTTACAAACTGTGCAATTTGGACTAAGTATATATAAGCCACAAAACCTATCCAATTGCTACTAATGAATAATTAATCAATCAATTAGCACCGACCCACAGTCATCCACCCGTGATCCACGGGAAGAAAACAAAGCCTGCTAACGAACAATTAATCAATCAATCAGCACCGACCCACAGCCATCGACCCGTGAGTCACGGGAAAAAATAAAGCAACGATACTAATTCACAGTGATTATGCTCATGATTAACTAAACAAAACAAACCAACTGTGGAGCATAGTAAATCCTAAACTGAGAGTACGGGGGAAACTACGCTCGCCAGCCGAGTTGCACTCACGGGGAGAGCTGCGCTTGCCGGCCGAGCTCCCCTCACTGGCCGAGCTGCAGTAGTAGTAGTAATAGTATTAGCAGCAGTATTAGCAGCAGTCATAGTAGCATTAGTAGTACTAGCAGTAGTTGTAGTGCAAGTAGTAGTAGCAGTAGCAGTAGTAGTAGTTTTAGTAGTAGTAGCAAAAGTGGCAGTGGCAGTAGTTGTTGTTGTTGTAGTAGAAGTAGCAATAGCATAGTAGCAGTGGTTGTAGCAATAATAGTTACAATAATAGCAATAATAGTTGTAGCATAGTAGCAGTAGTAGTTGGAGAAGTAGCTATAGTTGTAGCAATAATAGTTACAATAATAGCAATAGTAGAAGCAGTAATAATAGTAATAGTAGTAGTAGTGATGGTAGTAGCAGTAGCAATAGTAGCAAAAGCAGCAGTAGTAGTAGTAATTGTAGTAGTTGTAGTAGTAGCAGCAGTTGTACTAGTAATTGAAGTAGCACAAGGAGTAGTAGTTGCAGTAACAGCAGTAGTGGTGGTAGTAGTAGTAGTAGTAGTAGTAGTAGTAGTATCAGTAGCAATAATAGCAGTAATAGTAGAAGTAGTATTAGGTGTAGTAGTAAATGTAAGAGTGAAAGTTGTACTAGCAGTTGTAGCATTAGTAGCTGTATCACCTATAGTAGTAGTCAGAGTAGGGGCAGAAGCTGTGGTAGTAGTAGTAGCAGTAGCAGTAGTAGTAGCAATAGCAGTACTAGTAGTGGTAGTAGTTGTAGTAGTATCATAAGTAGCTATATTAGCAGATGTTGTAGTAGTAACAAGAGTAGTAGTAGTACTACTAGTAGTATTAGGAGTAGTGGTAGCAATTTTAGTTTTAGTAGTAGTCAGATTAGTAGCAGTAGTAGTAGTAGTCATAATAGTTGGAAAACTAGTAGAAGTAGTTGCAGTCGTAGTAGTAGTAGTAATAGTAGTAGTAGTAGTAGTAATAATAGTAGCAGTAGTAGTAGCAGTAAAAGTAGTAGTAGCAATAATAGTAACAGTTATTGCAGTAGTAGCAGTAGCAAAAGTAATAGTATTAGTTATTGTACTAGTACTAGAAATGGAAGCTATAGTAGCAGTAGTAGTTGTAGCAGTTGCAGAAGTAGAAGTAGTAGTTGTAGTAGTAGCAGAAGTAGAAGTAGTAACAGTTGTAGTAGTATTAGCAGAAGTAGCAGTAGTTGTAATAGTAGCAGTAGGCGTAGTAGTTATAGCAAAAGAAGTAGTAGTAGTGGTAGTAGTAGTTGTTGTTGTTGTTGTAGTAGTAGTAGTAGTAGTAGCAAAAGTAGTAGGAGTAGTATTAGCCAGAGTAGTATTAGTAGCAGTAGTAGTAGCAGTAGGAATAGAAATAGTAGTAGACATAGTAGTAGTAGTGGTGTAGTAGTAGAAGCAGTAGCTACAATAGAAGTAGCAATAGTAGTAGAAGCAGCAGAAGTAGCAGTATTAGTAGTAGTATGGGAAGTGGTTGTTCTAGCGATAGCAGTAGTAGTAGAAGTAGTATGTAATTATAATTGTAATTGAAGTAGTTGCAATTTTAGTAGTACTAGTAGAAGCAGCAGCAGTAGCAGCGGTAGCAATACTAGTAGTAGTAGTAGCAACACTAGTAATAGCAGTATTAGTAGAAGTAGTAGTGGCAGTAGTAGTAATTATAGTAGTAGTGGCAGTAGTAGTTATTATAGTAGTAGTGGCAGTAGCAGCAGCAGTAGTAGTAGTTGTAGTATTAGTAGTAGTAGTAGAAGCGGCAGTAGTTGAAGTTGTACTCCTACTAGTAGTAGTAGCCTTTGTTGTAGTTGCAACAATAGTAGCTATAGTAGTAGTAGTAGTAGTAGTAGTTATTATTATTGTTATTATTGTAGTAGTAGTTGTTGTCATAGTAGAAGTAGTAGCAGGAGTAGTAGTAGTATAAGTTATATTAGTAGTAGTAGAACTAGCTGCTGTAGTACTAGTAGTAGTAGTAGGAGGAGGAGGAGGAGTAGCCGTAACTGTAGTAGTGGTTATTGTTGTAGTCATAGTAGTGGTAGTAGCAGTAGTGGCAGCAGTAGTAGTACCCATAGTAGCAGCAACAACAGCAGTAGCAGTAGTAGTAGTGGTAGTGGTGGTAGTAGTAGTAGTACTAGTAGTAGTAGTGGTGGTAGTAGTAATAGTATTAGTAGTAGTTGCAGTAGTAGTAGTAGGAGTAGAAGGAAGAGTAGTAGCAGCAGCAATAATAGTAGTAGTAGTAGTAGGTGTTGTAGAAGTAGTAGTAGTAGTAGTAGTTATTGTTGTTGTAGTAATAATAACTATAGTAGTTGTTGTAGTAGTAGTAGTAGTTGTTGTTGTATTATTACTCGAAAGAATCGTAATAGTTGTTGGAGTAGTAGTAGTGCTTGCAGTACAAGTTGTAGTAATAGCAATAGTAGTTATAGGAGTAGTAGTACGAGTAGTAGTAGTTGTAGTAGTTGTAGTTGGAGTACTAGTGGTAATATGGATAGTAGTAGTAGTAGTTGTTGTAGTATTAGTTGCACCAATAGTAGGAGTAGTAGTAATAAGAGGAGTAGTAGTAGTTGGTGTAGTAGTAGCAGTAGTTGTAGTAGTAGCAAGAGTATTTGTAGTAGTGATCGTTGTAGTTGTGGTAGTAGTAGTAGTACTCGTAGAAATAGTTGTAGTAGTAATAGCATAGTAGTAGTCGCAATAGTAGTAGAACTAGTGGTAGAAGTAGTAGTAGTATTAGTAGTAGAGTTAGTAGTAGCAGTTGTTGTTGTTATTATTATAGTAGAAGTAGCTATTGTTGTAGTAGCAGTAGTTGTAGTAGCTGTAGCAGTAGTAGTAGTAGTTGTTGTTGTTTCTACCGTAGTTTTAGTAGACATTGTAGTAGTAGTATCACGAGTAGTAATAGTAGTAGAAGTAGAGGTCGTAGTAGTTTGTGTAGTAGTAGCAGCAGTAGCTGTACAAGAAGAAGCTTTAGTAGTAGGCATAGTAGTTGTAGTAGTAGTAGTTGTTGTTATTGTAGTAGATGTAGTAGTTGTAGTAGTAGTAGTAGTAGTAGTAGGAGTAGTCACAGTAGTAGTAGTAGTAGTAGTAGAAGCAGAAGAAGTAGTCGTACTAATAGTAGTAGTAGTTGTTGTAGTACAAGTTGCTGCAGTAGTCGTAGTTGTAGCAGTTGTAGTAGTAGTAGCAGTAGTAGCAGCAATAGTAGTAGGAGTAGTAGCAGAAGCAGCAGCAAAAGTAATCATAGCATTAGTAGCAATAGTAGTAAGTGCAGTAGCAATAGCAGTAGAAGTAGTAGTAGTTGTTGTTGTAGTAGTACTCGTTGCAGTAGTAGAAGTAGTAGTAGTAATAGAAGTAGTATTAATTGTGGTTGTTGTAGTAGTAGTACAAGGAGTAAAAGTAGAACCAGTAGTAGTACTTGTAGTTGTAATAGGAGCAGGGTTGGCTGTACGAGTAGTTGTAGTAGTAGGAGGAGGAATAATAGTAGCAGTAATAATAGTACTAGCAGCAATGGTAGTACTAGGAGGAGTAGTTATAGCATTAGTAACAGTAGTATTGGTAGTAGTAATAGTGGTCGAAGAAGTAGACGCAATGGCATAAGTAATAGTAGTTGTAGTAGTCATAGTAGTAACAGTCATATTAGTATTAATACATGTGGTAGTAGTTGTAGTAGTAGTACTAGTAGTAGT
>RXID01022080.1:62242-93398 GCA_005019695.1 Trichopus zeylanicus subsp. travancoricus
TGTTGTATTATTACTAGAAGGAATAGTAATAGTTGTTGGAGTAGTAGTAGTGCTTGCAGTACAAGTTGTAGTAATAGTAGTAATAGCAGTAGTAGTTATAGGAGTAGTAGTTGTTGTTGTAGTAGTAGTACGAGTAGTAGTAGTTGTAGTAGTTGTAGTTGGAGTACTAGTGGTAATATTGGTAGTAGTAGTTGTTGTTGTTGTAGTATTAGTTGTACCAGTAGTAGGAGTAGTAGTAATAGGAGGAGTAGTAGTAGTTGGTGTAGTAGTAGTAGTAGTTTTAGTAGTAGCAGGAGTATTTGTAGTAGTGATCGTTGTAGTTGTGGGAGTAGTAGTAGTACTCGTAGAAATAGTTGTAGTAGTAGTAGCATAGTAGTAGTCGCAATAGTAGTAGTACTAGTGGTAGAAGTAGTAGTAGTAGTAGTAGTAGAGTTAGTAGTAGCAGTTGTTGTTGTTATTATTATAGTAGAAGTAGCTATTGTAGTAGTAGCAGTAGTTGTAGTAGTTGTAGCAGTAGTAGTAGTAGTTGTTGTTGTTTCTACTGTAGTTTTAGTAGACATTGTAGTCATAGTATCACGAGTAGTAATAGTATTAGAAGTAGAGGTCGTAGTAGTTGTAGTAGTAGTAGCAGCAGTAGCTGTACAAGAAGAAGGTTTAGTAGTAGGCATAGTAGTTGTAGTAGTAGTAGTTGTTGTTATTGTAGTAGATGTAGTAGTAGTAGTAGTAGTAGTAGTAGTAGTAGTAGGAGTAGTCACAGTAGTAGTAGTAGTAGTAGTAGAAGAAGAAGAAGTAGTCGTACTAATAGTAGTAGTTGTTGTTGTAGTACAAGTTGCTGTAGTAGTTGTGGTTGTAGCAGTTGTCGTAGTAGTAGCAGTAGTAGCAGCAATAGTAGTAGGAGTAGTAGCAGAAGCAGTAGAAGTAGTAGTAGTTGTTGTTGTAGTAGTACTCATTGCAGTAGTAGAAGTAGTAGTAGTAGTAGTAGAAGTAGTATTAATAGTGGTTGTCGTAGTAGTAGTACAAGGAGTAGAACTAGAACCTGTAGTAGTACTTGTAGTTGTAATAGGAGCAGGGTTGGCTGTACGAGTAGTTGTAGTAGTAGGAGGAGGAATAGTAGTAGCAGTAGTAATAGTACTAGCAGCAATGGTAGTACTAGGAGAAGTAGTTATAGCATTAGTAATAGTAGTATTGGTAGTAGTAATAGTGGTCGAAGAAGTAGAAGCAATGGCATAAGTAATAGTAGTTGTAGTAGTCATAGTAGTAACAGTCATATTAGTATTAATACATGTGGTAGTAGTTGTAGTAGTAGTACTAGTAGTAGTAGTTGCAATAGCAGTAGCAGTAGCAGTAGCAGTATATGTAGTTGCAGTAGTAGTAATAGTAGTAGTAGTTATCGTTGTTGTTGTAGAAGTAAGAGGAGTAGGTGTAGGAGTTGGGGTAGTAGTAGGAGCAGTAGTAGTAGAAGTAGTAGTGGTAAGAAATGTAGTATTAGGAGGAGGAGTAGTAGGAGTAGCAATAGAAGTACTAGCAATAGTAGCATTAAAAGTTGAAGCAGTAGTAGTAGTATGAGTAGCAGTAGTCATAGTAGGAGTAGTAGAAGTTGGAGTTCCATTAGTAGTAGTAGTAGTAGTAGTAGTAGTAGAAGCAATAATAGTAGTAGTAGTAGTAATAGTAATAGTAGTAGTAGAGGTAGTAGTAGTAGTAGCATTACTAGTAGGAGTAGTAGGCGTACTAGTAGGAGGAGGTGGAGGACTAGTAATAGTTTTTGTTGTAGTAGTAGTGGTAGTAGTAGTAGTAGTAGTAGAGGTAGTTATAGTAGTAGCATTAGTTGTAGTGCAGTAGCCGTAGTAGTAGTAGCTGTTGTAGTAGTAGTAGTAGTAGTAGTGCTAGTAGTAGTGGTAGTAGAAGCTGTATTATTGGTAGCAGCAGCAGCGTCAACAGTGCTAGTAGTAGTAGTACTACTAGTTATACAAGTAGTTATTGTAGTAGTAGTAGTAAAACCCGTAGTATTAGTAGTAGCAGCAGTGTCAACAGTGTTAGTTGTAGTAGTATTACTACTAGTTGTGGAAGTAGTTGTCGTAGTAGTAGTAACAGTTAGAGTCGTAGTTGTAGTACTAGTAGTAGCTGTAGTGGTAGTAGTATTAGTAGTGGTAGTAGTAGTAGTTGTAGTAGTAGTAGCAAAAGTAGTAAAGTGGTAATAGGAGTATTAGTAGTAGTAATAGCAGCAGACATAGTTGGAGTAGTAATAATAATAGTAGTAGTAGCAGCAGCAGCAGCAGTATTAGTAGTTGTTGTTAAAGTAGTAGTAGTAGAAGTATTTGGAGTAGTAGTAGTAGTACTTCGAGTAGGAGTTGGAGTAGTAGTACTAGGAGTAGTAGTATTTGGTGTAGCTGTAGTAGTAGTAGCAGTAGCTCAAGTAGTAATAGAAGTTGTAATGCAGCTGTAGTAGGAGCAGTTGTAGTAGTAGTAGTAGAAGTAATAGTAGTCGTAGCATTAAAAGCCACAGGGGCAGTAGTTGTAGTAGCAGTATACGTAACTGTTGTAGTACCAGTAGTAGTTGCTGTTGTTGTAGCGGAGGAAGTAGTAGCAGCAATAGTAGCAAAAGTAGTAGTAGTAGTAATAGTATCAGTAGTAGCCGTAATAGTAGTATTAGTTGCAACAATGGCAGTAGAAGTAGTAGTATTAGTACTAGTAGTTGTTGTAGTAGCACAAGTAGCAGCAGTAATAGTGATAGTAGTAGCTGTAGCAGTAGTAGGCATATTAGTAGAAGTAGTGGTGGTGGTGGTGGTGGTAGTAGTAGTAGTAGGAGTCGTAGTAGTAGCATTAGTAGTAGTAGAAGAAGAAGAGGAACAAGTAGCGGTAGTGGTAGTAGCAGTAGTAGCAGCAGCAGTAGTAGCTGCAGTTATAGTAGTAGTACTGCTAGAAGTAGTTGTCGTACTAGCAGCAGCAGCATTAGTTGCAGTAGTAGTCACTGTAGTAGTTGTAGTAGTAATGGTAGCAGTAGTAGTAGTAGTAGCAGTAGTGGTAGTAGTTGTCATTATTGTAGCAATAGTAGTAGTTGCAGCAGCTGCAGCTCTAGTAGCAGTACTAGTATAGTGTTAGTATTAGTAGTCTTAGTCATTGTTGTAGTAGTAGTAGTAATAGTAGTTGTCGCAGTGGGAGAAGTAGTAGCAGTAGGAGAAGTAGTAGTAGGTATAGTAGTATTAGTTGTAGCAGCAACAGTAACAGTGGTAGTAATTGCTGTAGTAATAATAGTTGTAAGAGGAGCCGCAATAGTAGTTGTTGTTGTAGTAGCTGTAGTAGTAGTACTAGAAATAGTAGTAGTAGTTATAGTAGTAGTTTTCGTGGTAGTAATAGCAATAGTAGTAGCAGTAGTAGTAGCAATAGTAGTAGTATTATTAGTGGTAGTTGCCACAACAATTATAGTAGTAGTACTTGCAACAGCATTAGTTGCAGTGGTAATAGTAAGAGCAGCAGATTTAGCTACAGCAGCAGCAGCAAAATCAGTTGCAGTAGCAATAGTAGTAGTCATACCAATCTTAGTAGTAGTAGCAGCAGCAGTAGCTTTAGTACTAGAAGCAGCTATGGAGGTAGCAATAGTAGTAGTAGTAGTAGAAGGAGCAGCAACAGTATTAGTAGTAGTAGAAGCAGCAGTAGTATTGGTAGTAGTTGTAGTAGCTGTACAAGTAGTAGCAGAAGTGCAACAATTGCAGTAGTAGAAGGGGAAGTAGTAGTAGTAGTAGCAGTAGTAGTAATTGTAGTAGCAATAGCAGTAGCAGCAGCAGTAGTATTATTTGTAGCGGCAGTAGTAGCAGCAGTAGTAGAAGTGGCAAAACTTATAGTTGTAGTACTAGCAATAGTTATAGTAGAAGCAGTAGCAATATTAGTGACAATAGCTGTAATAGTAGTGGTAGTGGTAGTAGTAGTAGTAGTAGTAGTTCTAATAGTAATAATAGTCGTAGCAGATGTAGTTGTAGAAGAAGTAGTGGCAGTTGTAGTTGTAGTAGTAGTAGTTGTAGTAGTTGTAGTAGTAGTAGTAGTAGTAGTAGTAGTAGTAGTAGTAGTAGTAGTAGTAGTAGTAGTAGTAGCAGGAGTAGTAGTAGTAGCAGTAGTAGGAGAAGAAGTAGTAGCAGCAGTAATCATAATAGTAGTAGTTGTTGTAGCAGTAATAGCTGTAGTAGCTGTAGTAGTAGTAGTTGTCGTATTAGTAGAAGTAGTAGCAGATATAGTAGCAGTAGGAGTAGTAGCAGTAGTATTAGAAATAGTTATCGTAGTAGTAGTAGGAGCAACAACAACTGCAGTAGTTGCAAAAGTAGTAGTAGTATTAGTTGGCAAATTAGCTGTAGTTGAAGTAGCAGCAGTAGCAGTTGCAATAGCAGCAGCAGCAGTAGTAGTACCAGAAGTAGCAACAACAGTACTAGTAGTAGTTGTAGTAGAAACTGTAGCAGTAGTAGCAGCGGTTATTGTAGCAGTGTTAGTTGTAGCAAAAGTGCAGCAATTGCAGCAGTGGTTGGGGAAGTAGTAGTAGTAGTAATTGTAGTAGCAATAGTAGTAGTAGAAGTAGTAGTAGCATTAGTTGTAGTATAACTAGTAGTAGGAGTAGTTGTACTAGCAGAAGTAGTAGCAGAAGTAGTACGAGTCAGAGTAGTAGCTGTAGTTGTAGAAATTGTTGCCACAGTAGTAGTAGTAGCAGTAACTGTAACAGTAGTTATTGCAGTAATAGTAGTTGTATTAGCAGCCACAGTAGTAGTAGTTCTGGTAGAAGTAGTAGCAATAGGAAAAGCAGTAATAGTAGCTGTTGTAGTGGCAATAGTAGTAGTAGCAGTAGTAGTGGTAGTAGTAGTAGTTGCAGTGGTTGTAGTAGTAGTAGTGGTAGTAGTATTAGCAGTCGAACTATTAGGAGGAGTAGTAGTAGTACTAGGAGCGGGAGTTGGAATAGGAGTAGTACTAGTACTAGTTGCATTTGGTGTAGTTGTAGTAGTAGTTGTTGTTGTTGTTGTAGTAGTAGTAGTAGTAGCAGAAGTAGTAGTAGAAGTTTAGCAGTTGTAGTAGTAGTAGTAATAGTTGTAGAAGGAGAAGTAGTAGTAGTATTAATAGCCAAAGCTGTAGTAGTAGTTGTAGCACCTGGAGTAGTAGTAGAAGTAGAAGCAGCGGCAGTAAGAGTAGAAGATGAAGCAGAAGTAGTAGTAGTAGTAGAAGAAGAAGAAGTAGTAGTAGTAGTAGGAGGAGTAGCAGCAGCAACATTAGGAGTAGTTGTAGTAGCAATAGTTGTCATAGTAGTGTGATAGTAATAGTAGTAGTAGTTGTAGTAGGACTAGTAGTAGTAATTGCTATAGTTGTTGGGGTAGTAGTAGTACTAATAGCAGTTGCTGTACTAGTAGTGTGGAAGTAGAAGCAGTTGTAGTAGTAGCAGTAGTGGTGGTAGTGGTAGTCATAGTCGTAGTTGTAGCACGACTAGTAGTAGTGGAAGTAGTCATAGTATTAGAAGTACTAGTAGTGGTAGTAGTAGTGGTAATACTAGTAGAAGTAGTAGCTATAATCATAGTAGTAGTAGAAGTAGTAGCACAACTAGTAAAAGTACTAAGGAGAGTAGTAGTGGTAGAAGTAGTAGCAACAGTAGTGGTAGTAGTAGCTATAATCGTAGTTATTGTAGCAACAGTAGTAGTAGAAGTAGTAGTGGTTGTGGTAGTAGTAGAAGTTGTAGTAGTAATAGTAGTGGCAGAAGTAGTAGTAGGAATAGTAGTAGGAGTAGGATTTGGATTAGGAGTCTTAGTAGTAGTAGTAGTAATATTAATAATAGTGACAGTAGTAGTGGAAGTAGGAGGAGGAATAGTAGTGGTATGAGTAGTAGTAATTGTTGTTGTTCTAAATATAGAAGTAGTCGTAGTAGTAGTAGTAGTGGTAAGTAGAAGTTGTAGCAGCAGCTATAACAATTGTTGTAGTCAAAATAGTAGTAGTAGCAGAAGCAGTAGGAGTAGTGTAGTCTTAGTAGTATTGGTAGTAGCAGCAGTAGTAGTAGTGGTAGTAGGAGTAGTAGTAGCAGAATGAGTAGTTGTAACAGTAGTAGTATTGGTAGTAGTACTATTGGTAGTAGTAATCATAGTAGTTGTAGGTGTAGAATTAGTGCTAATAGTAGTAGTTGTAGTAGTGGTGCAGTAATAGTAGTTGTAGTAGTAGTGTAGATGTAGTAGTAGTAGTAGTAGTAGTAATAGAATTAGTAGTAGAAGCAGTAATAGTAGTGGAAGTAGTAGTGGTAGTAGTGGTCATTGTAGTAGTTGTAGTTTGAATAGTTGCTGAAGCAGTAGTTGTAGTAGTAGTGGTCCTAGTAGTAGTTGTAGAGTTAGTATTAGTTGTATTAGTAGTAGTAGTAGTAGTAGTAGCAGCTGTAGCAGTAGCCAGAGTAGCTATAATAGTAGTTGTTGTTATTATTGTTGTGGTACAGGTTTTAGTTATTGTTGTAGTAGTACTAGTTGTTGTAGCAGCAATAGCAGTAGCAGCAGTAGTAGTAGTAAGAGTAGTTGTAGTAATAATGGTAGGAGGAGTAGTAGTTATAAAAGTAGTAGCCGTAGGAGTAGTAATGGTAGGAGTACGGGTAGAAGTAGGGGTAGTCGTAGTGCTAGTAGTAGTACTAACTGTAATAGTTGTAGTACTTCTAGTAATAGTTGTAGTAGCAGTAGTACGAGGAGTAGTAGTAGTAGTAGTAGCAGATGTAGTTGTTGTTGTTACTATTGTAGTTGTATGAGAAGTAGTAGTAGTAATAGTAGTAGTAGTAGTTGTTGTTGTTATAGAAGTAGTAGTAGTAGTTCTAGTAACACTAGTACTAATAGTAGTAGTAGTAGTAGTTGCAGCAATAGTAGTAGCAGCAGTAGTAGTAGTAGCTATAGTAGTAGTTGTAGTATTATTATTAGTAGCATTATTAGTTGAAGTAGTAGTTGCAATAGCAATAGCAGTAGTAGTTATAGTAGTAATAGTTGTAGGAGAAGTAGTAGTAGTAGCAGTAGCAGCAGTAGTCGTAGAAGTAGTAGTAGTAGGCAAAGTAATACTAGAAGCAATAGCAGTAATAATAGTAGGAGTGGTAGTTGCAGAAGTAGTAGTGATTGGAGAAGTAGCAGTGGTAGCAGTAGTAGTTGCTGTAGCAGTAGTAGTAGCAATTGTGGTAGTTATTATCATAGTAGTTGTAGTAGCAGTAGTAGTAATAGTAGTACTAGCAATAGTAGTAGTAGCAGTAGTAGTGGAAGTAGCTATAGTTGTAGTAGTAGCAGAAGTAGCAAGAGTAGTAGTAGCAATAGATGCAGTAGTAGTGGTAGCGATAGTAGTAGTAGTAGGAACAGAAGAAGTAGGAGTAGTAGTAGTAGCAATAAGAGTAGTTGTAGTTGGAGAAATATTAGTAGTCGTAGGAGTAGTAGAAGTTGCAGAAGTATTAGTAGCACCAGAAGTATTAGTAGTAGTAGCAATAGCAGAAGTAGCAGTAGTAGTTGAAGCAACCGTATTGTAGTTGGAGCAGTAGCGATAGTAGCTGGAGTAGCTGTTGCAATAGTAGTAGTAGAAGTAATATTAATAGCAATAGTAGTCGGAGTATCATTAGTAAAGATAATAGTAGCAACAGCAGCAGCAGCAGTAGCAGCAGTAGTCGTAATAGCAGTAGTAGTAATAGTTACTGTAGAGGTAGTCGAAGGTCAGTAGAAGTTGTAGTTGCAGCAACAACAATAGTTATAGTTGTAGTACTACTAGTAGTAATTGGAGCATTCATTGTAGTTTTTGTAGAAGTAGAAGTAGTAGAAATAGTACTAGCAGAAGGTGTAGTAGTAGCAGTAGTAGTAGTAGTAGCAGTAGTAATAGTAGTAGTAGCGGTTAGTGTGTAGCTGCAATAGTAGGAGTAGCAGTAGCAGTAATGGTAGTAGTACTAAATGTAGCCGAAGGAGTAGTAGCAGCAATAGCAGTAGTAGTAGATGTAGTAGCAATTGTAGTAGTAGTAGTAGTTGAAGCCATAGCGAAAATAGTAGCAGTAGTATTAGCAGCAGTACTCGTACTAATAGGGGTAGTAGCAGTAGCAGCAGCAGCAACAGCAGTAGGAGAAGTAGTTAAAGTAATATTAGCAGAAATAGTAGAAGTAGTTAAAGTAGTAGTAGCTGAAGTGTAGTAGTAGTAGTAGTAGTTGCGAAAGTAGTAGTCGTTGGAGTAGTAGTAGTAGGAGGAACAGTAGCAGTTGTAGCAGTAGTAGTAGTAGCGATAGTAGTTGTAGTAGTTGTAGTAGCAGTAGTAGTAGTTGGGGTAGTAGTCGTAGTTATAGTGTCAATCGTACTAGTGGTTGTAGTAGCAGTAAGTAGCTGTAGGAGAAGTAGAAGCAGTATTAGTAGTAGCAGAAGTAGTAATAGTTGTAATAGTTGTAGTTGTAGTAGTAGTAGTAGGAGAAGTAGTAATAGTTGTAATAGTTGTAGTTGTAGTTGTTTTAGTAATAGTAGTAGTAGTAATAATAGTCGCAGTAGTAGTCGTAGTAGTAATAGTAGTCGCAGTTGCAGCAGCAGCAGCAGTAGTAGCAGTGGTAGTAGTAATAGTAGCAGTAGTAGTAGTAGTATCATTTGTACCTATAGAAGTAATAGTAGGAGCAGTAGCAGTCGAAGGAGTAGTAAAAGTAATTGTAGGAGGAATGGTAGTATTTGTAGAATTATCAACAGCTGCAGTAGTAGTGTGAGTAGTAAAAGTAGTAGTAGTAGTTGGAGTATCAGTGGTAGCAGTTGTGGTTGTAGTAGTGGGAGGTGGAGGAGTAGCAGTACTAGCACTAGCAGCTATAGTAGTGGTAGTAGCAGTTCTTGTTGTTGTAGTAGTAGCAGTAGCATAGGAGTAGTAATAGTAGTCGTAGCAGCTGTAGTAGTAGAAAGTGTAGTTATAGGAGTAGTTATGGTGGGAGTTGTGGTCATAATAGTAGTTGTTCTAGTAGTTGTAGCAGTAGTAGTATGAGTAGTAGCAGGAGTACTAACAAAAGTAGTAGTTGTAGTCGCAACAATGGTAGCAGTAGTAGTAGTAGTAGTAGCAACAGTAGTAGTAACAGCTGGGGCAGTAGTAGTCATAGTAGCAGAAGTTATAGTAGTAGTAGTTGTTGCAGTAGCAGTAGCTGTAGTAGCCATAGCAGTAGTAGTGGTAGTAGCAGAAGCTATAGTAGTAGTAATTGTTGTAGTAACAGCTGTAGTACTGGGAACTATTGCAATAGTAGTAGTAGTAGCAGCAGCAGCAGCAGCAAAAGTAGCAGTAGTAGGAGTTGTAGTTGTAGTAGTAGTTGTAGTACTAGGACTACTAGTGGCAGCAGTTGTGGTTGCAGTTGTTGGGGGAGGAGGAGGAGTAGTAGTAGTAGCACTAGCAGCAGCAGTAGTGGTAGCAGCAGTTCTAGTAGTGGCAGTAGTAGTAGTAGCATAGGAGTAGTAGTAGTAGTCATAGCAGTAGTAGTAATAGAAAGAGTAGTTGTAAGAATAGTTGTGGTGGGAGTAGCAGTCATAACAGTAGTTGTTGTAGTAGTTGTTGCAGTAGTAGTATGTGTAGTAGCAAAAGTAGTAGTTGTAGTAGCAGTAGTAGTAGCAGCAGTAGTAGTAGTATCTGAGGCCGTAGTAGTCATAATAGCAGAAGTTGTAATAGTAGTAGTTATAGTAGAAGTAGATATAGTAGCCGTAGCAGTATTAGTGGTAGTAGCAGAAGCCATAGCAGTAGTAGTAGTTGTCGTAACAATAGTAGTAGTATTAGAAGTAGTAGTGGCAACGGTAGCAATAGTAGTAGTAGTAGTAGCAGCAGCAGCTGTAGTTGTAGTAGTAGTTGTAGTAGTAGGACTATCTGTGGTAGCGGTGTGGTTGTAGTAGTGGGAGGAGGAGGAGTAGCAGTAGTAGCACTAGCAACAATAATAGTGGTAGCAGCATAGTAGTGGTAGGAGCAGTTCTAGTAGTGTAGTAGTAGCAGTTGCATAGGAGTAGTTGTAGTAGAAAGAGTAGTTATAGGAATTATTTTGGTGGGAGTAGTGGTCATAATAGTAGCTATTGTAGCTATTGTAGCAGCAGTAGTATTAGTAGTAGCAGGAGTAGTAGAAAAAGTAGTAGTCATAATAGCAGCCATGGTAGTAGTAGCAGTAGTAGCAATAGTAGTAGTAGTAGTTGAAGCAGTAGTAGTCATAGTAGCTGAAGTTGTTGTAGTAGTAGTTGTAGTAGCAGGAGCTGTAGTAGCCGTAGCATTAGTAGTGATAGTAGCAGAAGCTATAGTAGTAGTAGTAGTTGTAGTAATAGTAGTAGTAGTACTCTCAGAAGTAGTAGTGGCAACTATTGCAATAGTAGTAGTAGTAGTAATAGTAGTAATAGTAGTAGTAGTAGCAGTAGCAAAAGTAGCAGTAGTAGCAACTGTAGTTGTAATAGTAGTTGTAGTAGAAGTAGTTATTGTTGTAGTACAGTAGTAACAGTAGAAGTAGTTGTTGTTGTTGTAGTGGTTGTAGTAGTAGTAACAGTAGTAATAGTAGTACCTGTAGTAGCAGCTGTAGCAATCATAGCATTAGTAGCAATAGTAGCTGTAATAGCAGTAGCAGTAGTAGCTGTAGCAGTCATGGCTATAATAGCAGTTGTAATAGTAGTAGTGGTTGTAGTGGTAATAGTTCTATAAGTAGTAGCAGGAGCAGTGGCTGTCGCAGGAGCAGAAGTAGTACCTATAGCAGTAGTAGCCATGGTAGCAGTTGTAGTAGTAGTAGTAATGTAGTAGTAGTAACAGTTGTACTAGTAGTAGTAGTACTACTAGTAGTATTACTTGAAGTAGTAGTAGTAGAAGTAGAAGTAGTTCAAGTTGCAATAAGTGCATTAGCGGTACAATAAGTAGTAGTAGTACTTCTAATACTACAAGATGTAATAGTAGTAGCGGTAGTAGTAGTACTAGTATTAGTAGCAGTGGTAGCAATAGTAGCAGTAGTAGCTACTGTAGTAGTAGCAGTAGCCGTAGTAGTAACTATAGTACTACTGGCAATAGTAGTAGGAGTTGGAGATGTAATAGTAGTTGTAGTCATTGTAGTAGGAGTAGTAGTTGTTGTTGTTGTAGTAGTAGTAGCAACAATAATAGTTAAAGTAGTAGTAGTAGTAGTAGTTGTTGTTGTTGTTGCAGTGGCAATAGCGACAGTGGTAGTCATAGTAGTAGCATTAGCAATAGTAGTTGTAGAAGTAATAGTAGTAGT
Organism: Trichopus zeylanicus subsp. travancoricus; assembly: GCA_005019695.1. Lineage (NCBI taxonomy): Eukaryota > Viridiplantae > Streptophyta > Magnoliopsida > Dioscoreales > Dioscoreaceae > Trichopus > Trichopus zeylanicus. The sequence continues at coordinate 73,428 of RXID01022080.1, forward strand.
AGCGATATATGTTTTAGCAGTAGTAATAATTGTAGTAGTAGCAATAGTTTCAGTAATAGTTGTAGTTGCAGTAGTCGTAGTAGCAGCAGCAGTAGTAGTAGTAGCAATAATTGTAGTAGCAATTGTAGTAGCAATTGTATTAGCAATAGTAGTAGTGGTTGGTGAACTAGAGTAGCAGCAGTAGCAGTTGTTGTAGTAGTAGGCGAGAAAGTAGTAGTACTAGCACTTGGAGCACGAGTAGTCTTCATAGTTGTAGTACATGTAGTAGTCATTGTACCAGTAATAGCAATTGTTACAGCAGTAGCAGTTGTGCTGGTTGTACTTTTAGTATTAGTAGTAGTAGTCGTAGTTGGAGAAGTAGTATAAGTAGTAGTACTAGTAGTAGTTGTAGGAGTAGGAGGAGTAGTAGTCGTAGTAGCAGTACTAGTAATAGGCGTAGAAATAGTAGTAGCAGTAGGGGTAGTAGTAGCAGAACTAGTAGTTGTGGCAGCAGTAGTAGTAGTAGTTGTAGTTTTAGAAGTACTAGTAGTAGTATTAGTAGCAGAAGTAGCAATATTAGCAATAATGGTTGTAGTACCAGTAGTAGCTGTGGTAGTAGTAGTAGTAGTAGTTATAGCAGTAATAGTGGCAATAATAGTAGTAAAAGTAGTTGGAGTAGTTATAGCAGTAGTAGTAGTAAAAGTAGTAGTAGTAGTAGCAGTAGTTATAGTAGTTGTAGCGGTAGTAGTAACAAAAGTAGTTGTAGTTGGAGGAGTAGCAGTAGCAGCAGAAGCAGTAGTAATAGTAGCTATAGTATAGTAGTAGTAGCAATAGTAGCAGTAGTAGTAGAAAAAGTAGTAGCGGCGACAATAGTAGCAACAGTAGCAGTAGCAGTAGTTGCTGTAGAATTAGTAGTAGTATTAGTAGTAGCAGAAGTAATTGCAGTTGTAGAAGTAATAGTAGCAGCAGTAATAGTATAGTAGTAGCAGTAGTAGTAGCTAAAGTAGTAGTAGTTGGAGAAGTAGCAGTGGTAGTAGTAGTAGTTGCAGTCGTAGCAAAAATAGTAGTAGTTGTAGTAGCAACCATAGTAGTAGTTGTTGTAGTAGTTATAGTACGAGAAGTAGTAGTAGCAGCACTAGCAGGAGTAGTAGTAGCAGTAGTAGTAGTAGTCGTAATAGTAGCAGCAGCTGTAGCAAAAGTAGCAGTAGTTGTAGTAGTAGTAGAAGTAGCAACAGTAGGAGTAGCAGTAGATGTAGCAGTAGTGGTAACAGTGGTAGTAGTAGTTGGAGCTGCAGTAGCAATAGGAGTAGTTCGAGCAGTAGTAGTAGTTGTTGGAGCCGCATTAGTAGTAGTAGTAGTAGTTGTTATTGTTGTTGTTGTAATAATCGTAGTAGTTGTAGTAGCAGTAGTAGCTATTGTAGTTGAAGCAACTGTTATATAGCAGGATGAGTCGCGATAGTAGCCGAAGTAGCAGTTGTAGTAGTAGAAGTTGTAGTAGTAGCAGTATTAGTTGGATTATATTAGCAAAAATAGTAGTGGTAATAGTAGTGGCAACAGTAGTAATAGCAGTAGTAGCAGTAGCAGTGGTAGTAATAGTTACAATCAAAGTAGTCGAAGGAGTCGCAGATGTAGTACTTATAGCAACAACAATAGTTATAGTTGTACCAGTAGTAGTAGTAGTTAGGGTAGTAGCTGTAGTGTTTGCAGAAGTTGCAACACTAGTAGTAGTAGTAGAAGAAGCAGTAGTAGGAGTAGCCGTAGTATTAGTATTAGCAGTCATAGTACTAATTGTTGTAGTAGTATTTGTAGCAGTAGTCGTAGTAGTTGGAGAAGTAGCAGCAGTATAGTAGCAACAACAACAACAACAAGAAGAAGGGTAGTAGTAGTAGTAGTAGTAGTAGTAGTAGTAGAAGTAGTTAAAGTAGTTTTAACAGAAATAGTAGTAGTTATAGTAGTTGTAGTAGTAGTGTAGTAGTAGCAGAAGTAGTATTAGTAGTAGTAGTAGTAGTAGTAGTAGCAGTAGTAGTAGTAGTTGGATTAGTAGTAGTCGAAGCAATAGCAGCAGTTGTTGGGGTAGCGGCAGTAGTTGTAGTGGAAGTAGTAATCGTAGCAATAGTAGTAGTAGTGATAATAGTTGTAGTAGTAGTGGTAGTAGTGGCAATTGTAGTTGGGGTGGTATTAGTAGTAGTATCAATAGAATTAGTAGTTGTACTAGCAGTAGTTGTTGTAGTAGAAGTAGCAGCAGCAACAGTAGCAGATGTAGTAGTTGTTGTTGTAGTAGTACTAGAAGTAGCAGTAGTAGCAATAGAAGTAATAGTTAGAGAGTGGTAGTAGTAGTAGAAGTAATTGTAGGAGCAGTGGAAGTAGTAGTAGGAGGAGAAGATGCAGTAGTGGTAGTGAAAGTGGTAATTGTAAGCATAGTTGTAGGAATATGAGTGGTAGCAGTAGTGGTTGAAGTAGTAGTAGGAGGAAGAGTAGTCGCAGCAGCAGCGGCATCAGCCATAGGAGTGGTAGCAGTAGTAGAAGTGTTAGGGGCAGTAGTAGTAGCAGTAGTAGCTGTAGTATAAGAGTAATAGTAGTAGTCATAATAGTACTAGTAGTAGTAGAGTAGCAGCAGGAATATTAGTAGTGGGAGTAGTTGCTGTAATAGTAGGTCTTGTAGCAGTTGTAGCAGTAGTAGTACCAGTAGTAGGAGGAGTAGTAGCAAAAGTAGAAGTAATCATAGCATAGTGGTAGTAGCAGCAGCTGTCATAGCAGTAGCAGCAGTAGTAGCAGTAGTTGTGGCAGAAGCTGTACTAATCATAGTAGTAGTAGTAGTTGTTGTTGTTGTTATTGTTGTACTAGTAGGAGCAGCAACAGGAGTAGTAGTAGTAGCAGCAGCAACAACAACAGCCGCAGCAGCAGCAGCAGCAGTAGTAGTAGTAGAAGTAGTAGCAGTAGTAGCAGCAGCAGCAGCAGTAGCAGCAGCAGCAGTTGTAGTAGTAGTTGCTGTAGCAGTAATAGTAGTAGTACTTGTTGTAGCAGCTATACTAGTAGTTGTACTAGTAGGAGTTGTTGTAGTAGTAGTTGTTGTAATTGTAGTTGTAATAGTAGTCGTAGTTGTAGTATTTTTGTAGTAGTCGTAGTTGTAGTATTTTTGTAGTAGTAGTAGAAGTAGCAGTTTTGTAGCTGTAGTAGTAGTTGAATTATAAGTAGTCGGAGCAATAATAGTAGTTGTTGGGGTAGCAGCAGTAGCACTAGTAGCAGAGGTTGTAGTGGAAGTAGTAATAGCAGTAGTAGTAGCAATAATAGATGTAGTAGTAGTTGTAGCAGCAATTGTAGTTTGGGTAGGAGTGATGGTAGTAGTAGTAGTGCTAGGAGGAGTGGTAGTAGTAGTAGTAGTAGCTGTAGCATAGGAGTAATATTAGCAGTCATAGTAGTATTAGTAGTAGCAGAAGTAGTAGCTGGAATAGTAGTAGTGGGAGTAGTAGCCGTAATAGTATCTTTTGTAGCAGTTGTAGCAGTAGTAGCATCAGTAGTAGCAGGTGTTGTAGCAAATGTAATAGTAGTCATAGGAGTAGTGGTAGTAGCAGTAGCATTCATAGTAGTAGTAGCAGTAGTAGCGGCAGAAGTTGTAGTAGTCATAGTAGTAGTAGTAGTTGTTGTTGTTGTTGTAGTAGTAGTAGCAGTAGTAGCAGTTGTAGTAGTAGTAGCAACTGTAGTAGCAGTAGTAGCAATAATAATAGTACTACTTATTGTAGTAGCAGTAATAGTAGTTGTAGTCATAGGTGTAGTTGTAGGATTCGGAGTAGGAGTAGTAATTGTAATAGTAGTAGCCATAGTAGCAGTTGTTGTAGTGGTAACAGCAGTCGTTGTAGGAGCAGTAGTTATGGTAGTAGTATTATCAGTAGTCATAGTAGTATTAGTAGTAGTGGTAGTCCTAGTAGTAGTAGTAGCATTAGTAACAACAGTTGAAGTAATAGTAGTATTAGTATTAGTAGTAGTAGTAGTAGTAGTAGTAGTAGTATTAGTAGTAGTAGAGGACTAGTAGTAGCAGCAATACTAGTGGTTGTAGTAGTAGCAACAGGAGTAGTTGAGGTAGTAGCAGTAGTAGTAGTAGTAGCAGTAGTAGTAATAATCATAGTAGAAGTAGTTGTAGGAGTAGCAGTAGTAGTTGATGTCGCTGTGGTAGTAGCAATAGTAGTTGCAATAGTCGTAGTAGCAGTAGTTGCAGTAGTGACTGTTGTAGTACCAGTTATAGTAGCAGAGGTAGTAGTAGTAGCAGTAGTAGTAATAGTAGCAGCTGTAGTAGCAGTAGTAGCAATAGTAGCAATAGTCATAGTAGTAGTGGATGTTGCAGTAGTGTTAGTAGTAGCAGTAGTAGTAGTAGCAGCAGTAGTAGTAGTAGCAATAGAACCAGTAGTAGCAACACTAATTCTAGTAGTACTAGTAGTAGTAGTAGCAGTTGTGTTAGTAGTAGTTGTAGTAGCTGTAGTAGCAATAATAATAGCAATAGCAACAATAGCAGCAGCAGCAACAGCAATAGTAGCAGCAGTAGTAGCAGTAGGACTGGCAACAATAGTAGGAATTCTAGAAGGCGTAGTAGTAGTAGTCGGTGTATTAGTTATTGCATAAGTATTAATTGCAGCATTGGTAGTAATAGTAGTGTCAGCAATAGTAGTAGCATTAATAGCAAGTGTAATAGTTGTAGTGGTCAGAGGAGGAGGAGTAGCAATAGTAGTAGTAGTAGTTGTCATAATAGTAGTTGTAGTAGTAGTAGTCATAGTAGTCGTAGTAGTAGTAGTACTAATAGTAGTAGTAGTAGTAGGTGTAGCAACAATAGTAGGAATTTTAGAAGGAGTAGGAGCAGTAGTCGGTGTATTAGTTATTCCAGTAGTAGTAGCTACAGCGGTAGTAGTAATAGTAGTGGCGGTAGTAGTAGTAGCATTAGTAGCCGGTGTAATAGTTGTAGTAGGAGGAGGGGGAGGAGTAGCAGCTGTAGTAGAAGTTGTTGTTGCAATAGTAGTTGTAGTAGTAGTAGTCGTAGTAGAAGTACCTGTAGTAGAAGTAGTACTAGTAGTAGTGGTAGTAGTAGGAGTGGTAGAAGTTGTAGTAGTAGTGTAGTAGTCGTAGTAGTAGTAGTAGTAGTAGTAGTAGCAGTAGTAGTAGTAGTAGAAGTAGTAGTAGTAGTAGTAGTACTAATAGTAGTAGTTTTAGAAGTAGTAGTGGGAGTTGAAGTGTAGTAGTCATCGTAGTTGTAATAGCGGAAGTAGTAGTATTAGTAGTAGCAGGAGTTGAAGTAGAAGTAGGAGTAGTAGTTGTTGTAATAGTAGTTGTAGTAGCAATAGTTGTACTACCTATAGTAGTAGTAGTAGAAGTTGTAGTAGTAGTATATGGAGTGGTAGAAGTGATAATAGTAGAGGTAGTAGTAGTAGTATAGTTGTAGGAATGTTAGGAGTCATAGTTGCAGTAGTATCAGTAGTACTAGTAGTAGTTGTAGTAGCCATAGTAGTTATTGTAGTGGTAGCCATAGTAGTAGTACTAGAAGTAGTAGTGTGAGTTGTAGTAGTAGCCGTAGTAGTAGTAGTAGTAGTTGTAGAAGTAGCTATAGTTGTAGTAGTTGTAGAAGAAGTGGTAGTAGTAGTAGTAGTAGTAGTAGATGTTGTTGTAGGAGTAGCAGTAGTACCTGTAGTAGAGGTAGTTGTTGTTATTTTTGTCATAGTAGTAGTAGGAGTAGTTGTAGGAGTAGGGGTGGGAGTTGGGGTAGTAGTCGCAGTAGTAATAGTAATAATTATAGTAGTAGCAATAGTTGTTGTATTTCATATAGTAATAATAGTAGTAGGAATAGTAGTAGTAGTCACCGTAGTTGTAGTAAAAATAGTAGTAGTAGCAGCAACAACAACAACAGTAGTAGTTGTAGTATCCATAGCAGTAATAGCAGTAGTCGTAGGTGTAGTAGTTGTAGAAGTAGTTGTAGTTGTAATAGTAGGAGTATTAAGAGTAGTAAGAGTAGTAGTTGTTGTAATGGTAGTGGTTGTGGTGGTGGTGGTGGTAGTGGTGGTGGTGGTAGTAGTGGTAGTAGCAGTAGTAGTAGTAGTAGTAGCAGCAGCAGCAGTAGTAGTAGTACTAGGAGCAGCAGCAGTAGTTGTAGTATTAGTAGTAGTAGTAGTAGTTGTTGTAATAGTAGTCATAGTTTTTTTTATTAGCAATAGTAGTAGCAGTAGCAGTAGTAGTAGTATTAGTAATAATAGTAGTCATAGTTTTTTTTTCAGCAACAGTAGTAGCAGTAGCAGTAGTAGCAGCAGCAGTAGTAGTAATAGTAGCTGAAGTTGTAGTAGCAGTAGTGGTAGTAGTAGCGGTTGTTGTAGTAGTAGTAGCAATAGTATTAGCAGTAGATTTGGTAGTATTAGTTGCAATAGTAGCCTTTGTAGTTGGAGAAGTACTAGTAGCAACAGCAGCAAGAGTAGTAGTAGTAGCGGTAGTAGCAGCAGTAGTGGTAGTGGTAGAGGAAGTAGTAGTAGTAGCAATTGCCATAGTAGTAGTCATAGTAGTACTTGAAGTAGTAGTAGCTGTAGCAGCAGCAGCAGTAGTAGTTGCATTAGTTGTAGCAGTGGTTGTGGGAGTAGTAGTAGAAGCAATAGTTGCGGTAGCAGTCGCAATAGTAGCAGTAATAGTAGTATTCGCAGTAGTTGCAGTAGTAGAAATAATAGTAGTAGTCAAAATAATAGTAGTTGGTGTTGTAGCAGTAGTAGTATTAGCAGTATTAGCAGGAGTAACAGGAGTAGGTGTTAGAGTTGTGGTAGTAGTAGGAGGAGTAGTAGTAGTAATAGTGGTAGTAGGCATAGGAGTAGTAGTAGTAGTAGTAGAAGTAATAGCAGTTGAAGTAGTAGGAGTAGTAGCAGTAATAGTAGTATAAGTAGTAGCCGTTTTAGTAGTTGCAATACTGGTAGTAGCAGTCATAGTAGTATAAGCAGTAGTAATCACAATATTAGGAGTAGTAGCTGTTGTAGTCGTATAAGTGGTAGTAATAGTATTTGAAGCAGTAGTAGGAATAGTAGTGGTAATAGTAGCAATAGTGTAATTAGTAGTTGTACTAGTAGTATTTGTAGTAATGGGTGTACTAGTAGTAGTACTAGTAGTAGCAACAGTAGTACTAGCAGTAGTAGCAGTAGTAGTGGTAGTAGTAGTACTAGTAACAGAAGAAGTATTTGTTGCAGTAGTAGTGCTAGTAGTAATAGTATTAGTAGTAGTAGTAGAAGTTATAGTAGCTGTAGTAATGGTGGTAGTAGCAGTAGTTGAAGTTCAAGTAGTAGTTGTAGTAGAAGTTCTAGTAGTAATTGTAGTAGTTTTAGTGGTAGTAGTAGAAATAGTAGTAGGAGTAGTAACAGAAGCAGTAGGTGTTGCCGCAGCAGTAGCAGCATCACTAGTAGTTGTTTTAGTAGCAGTAGTAGTAGAAGTAGTAGCAGTACTAGTAGTAGCAGCAGCAGTAGTAGCAGTAGTAATTGTAGTAGTAATAGTAGTAGTGCTAGTAGCAGTAGTAGAAGCAGTAGTAGTATTAGAAGTAATAGTTGTTGTTGTACTAGTGCTAGAGTTAGTAGTTGTAATAGGAGTTGGTGTAGGAGTCCGGGTAGTAATAGGAGCAGTGGTGGTAGTTATAGTAATATTAGTAGGAGTAATAGTAGGAGTAGAAATGGAAGTAGTAGTTGTAGCAGCAATAATGGTAGAACTAGTAGTAGTCGCAGGAGTTGTAGTAGTAGCGGTAGTGCTAGTAGTAGTAGTAGTAGAAGCAACAATGGTGCTGATAACTGAAGTAATAGCAGTAGTAGGAGTGGTAGTTGTAGTAGTAGTAGTAGTAGTAATAATAATAATAGTAGTAAAAGTAGTTGTAGCAATAGTAGTGGTATTAGTAGTAATAGGTGTTGTAGTAGTACAACTACTTGTGCTGGTAGTAGTAGTAGTAGTGGTAGCAGTAGTAGTTATGGTATTGGTAGTAATAGGTATAGTAGTAGTAGTTGTTGTAGTAGCAACAGTATAGTAGTAGAAGTAGTAGCAGTAGTAGAAGTGACAGCAACAGCTGTAGTAGTAGTAGTAGTAGTAGTAGTAGTAGTGGCCATAGTTGTATAAGTAGTTGTAGGAGTTAGAGTCGGAGTAGGAGTAGTAGTAGCACTAGTACTAGTAGTAGTAGTTCTAGAATTAGTACAAGTCGGAGTAGGAGTAGGAGTAGTAGTACCAGTAGCAAGAGTGGGAGTAGTATTGGTGGCAGGAGCAGGAGTAGTAGTAGTAGTTGTTGTTGTTGTTGTTGTTGTTGAAGTAGAAGTTGTATTAGTAGTAGTAGTACTAGTAGTAGTATTAGTCATAGTAGTATTAGTAGTAGTAGTAAGGGTAGGAGTGGGAGTAATAGTAATCGACGTATCGGTAGTAATAGTAGTAGTAGGAGTTGGAGTAGGAGTAGTAGAAGTTGTGTTAGTAATAGAAGTATTAGCAGTAGTAGGAGCTGCAATCGTAGTAGTTGTAGTCATAGTACTAGTAGTAGATGTAATTGGAGTAGTTGTGGTAATTGCAGTAAGAGTAGTAATAGTAGTAGCAGTAGCAGTTGTAGTGGTAGCATTAGTACAAGTAGTAGCCTTAGTAGTAGTAGCTGGAGTAGTAGTAGTTGTACTAGTTGTACTTGTCGGAGTGATAAGGGTAGGAGTTGGAGCAGGAGTTGCAGTACGAGTTGTAGTAGTAGTAGTATTACTTGTCGGAGTAGTCGTAGTAGCAGTAGCAATAGTGGTAGTAGTTGTATTAGTCGTCAGTGTAGTAGTAGTAGTACTAGTAGTACTAGTAGTAGTAGAAGTATCATTAGTAGTAGTAGTAGTATTAGTATTAGTAGTAGTAGTAGTAGTAGTAGTTGTAGTAGTAGGAGTAGCACTTGTAGAAGTAGTACTAATAGTAGTAGCAGAAGTACTACTAATAATAGTAGTAGTAGTAGTAGTAGTAGTAGTAGTAGTAGTAGTCATTGTAATAGTACTACTAGTAGTAGTAATAGTAGTGTTAGAAGTAATAGTAGTAGTAGTCGTAGGTGTGGAAGTAGCAGTAGTAGGAGTTGGAGTTGTTGTAGTAGTGGTTGAAGCAGGAGTAGGAGTAGTTGTAGTTGTTATTGTTGTTGTTGAAGTAGAAGTAGTTGTTGTAGTAGTAGTTTTAGTTGTAGTAGTATTAGTAGTAGTAGGAGTTGCAATAGTAGTATTTGTTAGAGGAGTAGTAGTAGAAGTAGGAGTAGCAGTAGCAGAAGGAGTAGGAGTAGGAGCAGTTGTACTAGTAATCGAAGTAGTAGCAGTAGCAGCTGCTGCAGTAGTAGTGTTTGTCATAGTAGTAGTAGTACTACTACTAGTAGTGGTAGTTGTAGCAATAGAAGTAGTTGTGGTAATCGCAGTAGCAATAGTAGTGGTAGCAGTAGTAGAAGTTGTAGCAACAACAGTAGTAGTTGTAGTAGTTGTAGCAGTTGTAGCTATCAGAGTAGTTGTAGGAGTAGGAGTTTGAGCTGGAGTTGCAGTTCAAGTTGTAGTAGTAGCAGTACTCCTAGGAGTAGTAGTAGTAGCAGCAACAGGAATAGGAGTAGTAGTATTAGTAGTAGTAGGAGGAGGAGGAGGAATAGTAGTAGGAGGAGGAGTGGTAATAGGAGTGGTAGCAGTTGTAATTCTAGTAGTAATAGGAGTGCCCGTAATAGCAGTGGTTGGAGTAGTAGGAGTAGTTCGTGCAGTAGCAGCATTAGTGATAATAGTGGTAGTAGTTATAGTAGGAGTAGTAGTAATAGATGTAGTTCTAGTAGTCGTAGTCATAGTAATAGTAGCAATCGAAGTAGCTGTACTAGTCATAGCAGTAGTAGTGGTAGTGAAATTAGTAGTAATAGGAGTAATAGCAGTATTACCGGTAGTAGCGATAGAAGTACTAGCATAAGTTGTTGTAGTGGTAATTGTAATAGTAGCAGTTCTAGCAGTAGAAGTAATAGTAGGTGTAGCTTTAGGAGTATAATTCGGTGTATAAATAGCAGTAGTAGCAGTAGTACTAATAGTAGTGGTAGTAGGAGTAGTACTAGTAGTAGTATTAGTAGTAGTAGTAGTAGTATTAGCCGAAGGAGGTGCAGTTGTAGTTGTCGTAGTAGTAGTAGTGTTAGTAATTACAGCAGTAGTAATTGTAGTAGTAGCAGTAGTAGCAGCAGTGGCAGCAGCAGTAGTAGTAGTAGCACGAGTAGTAGTAGTAGTAGTAGCAGTAGTTGTAATAGTAGTTGTAGTAGTAGTAATAGTAAAAATAGTAGTAGTAGTAGTTGTAGTAGTAGTTGTTGTTCTAGTAGTAATAGGAGTAGGTGTAGGAGTATGGGTAGTAGTAGGTGCAGTAGTAGTACTAATAGTAGTAGCTAGAGTAGTAGGAGTAGAATTAGAAGTAGTAGCAGTAATGGCCGTAGCAATAGCAGTTGTAACAGTAGTAATTGCAATAATAGGACCACGACTTGTAGTAGTAGTAGTAGTAGTAGTAGTAGTAGTAGTAGTAGTAGTAGTAGTAGTAATAGTAGCAGAATTAGTAGTACCAATAATAGTACTAATAGTAGTAGTAGTTGTTGTTGTTGTTGTACTAGTAGTATTAGTGTAGTAGTAGTAGCGGAAGTAGTAGTAGTAGAGGTAGTTGAAGTACTAGTAGTATAGGTAGTAGTAGTACTAGTAGCAGTAGCAGTGTAGCAGTAGTGGCAGAAGTAGTAGTAGTCGCAGGAATGGTAGTAGTAAATTCAGTAGTAGTACTAGTAGTATTAGTAGTCATTGTAGTAGCAGTAGTAGCAGTAGTTGCGTTAGTAATGTTAGTTGTAATAATAGCAGCTGTAGTAGTTGTAGTAATAGTAGATTTGGTTGTAGAAATAGTAGTAATAGACACAGTAGTTGTAGAAATAGTAGTAATAGTCGAAGTAGTTGTAGAAATAATAGTAATAGTAGTAGTAATACTACTAGTAATAGTAGTAGTAGTGGTAGGCATAGTAGTAGCAATGGTAGTTGTAAGAGCAGCAGTAGTAGTAATTGTTGTATTAGTAGTACTAGAAGTATTAGTAGTCGTAGTTGTAGAAGTCGCAGTAGGAGCTAGAGTAGGAGCTGGAGTAGCTTTAGTAGTAGTAGGAGTAGTAGTAGTGGTACTAGTAGTTTTAGTACTAGCAGTAGTACGAGTAGGAGTTGGTGTAGGAGTAGTACTGGTGGTGGGAGGAGCAGGAGTAATAATAATAGTAGTAGTAGTTGTCGTTATTGTTGTAGTGGAAGTAGTATTAGTAGTTGTACTTGTAGTAGTAGTAGTAAGTGTAGGGGTAGGAGTAATAGTGATTGGAGCAGTGGTAGTAGTAGTAGTAGCAGTTGTACAAGCAATAGAAGTAGTAGTAGTAGCTGCTGCAATAGTAGTAGTTGTAGTATTTTCAGTACTAGTAGTAGTAGTAGTAATAGTAGTAACAGGTGTAATAGTAGAAGCAGTAGTAGTGGTAGTGGTAGCAGCAGTAGAAATGGTAGCGGTAGTAGTAGGAGGAGTAGTAGTCGTTGTAGTTGTAGTAGTCGTAGTTGTCGGAGGAGTGGTAGGAGTAGGAGTTGGAGTTGGAGTGGCAATACAAGTTGTAGTAGTACTAGTAGTACTAGTAGGACTAGTAGTAGTAGTTGTAGTAGTAGTGGGTGGAATAGAAGTACTAGTAGTCATAGGAGTAGTTGTACAAATGGTTAGAGGAGTAGTAGTAGTAGCAATTGTTGTAGTTGTAGGAGTGGTCATTATAGCAGTAGTTGGAGTAGCAGGAGCAATAGGCATAGCAACAGCAGCAGCTACAGTAGTAACAATAGTGGTAGCTATTGTAATAGTAGTACTAATAGTTGTTGTGGTAGTAGTAGTAGTAGCAGAAGTAGTAGTAGTAATAGCAGTCAAAGTAGTAGTAGTAGCAGCAGCAGTAGTAGTAGTAGTAGAATTAGTAGATGTAGTAGTAGTAATAGTAGTAGAAGTCATAGTAGCAGTTATAGATATAGTAGTATTTGGAATAGAAGTAGGAGTAGGAGTTGGGGTTGGAGTAGTAGTAGCAGAGGTAATAGTAGTACTAGTATTAGTTGTTGTAGTAGTAGTAGTTGTTGTTGTAGGAGCAGTAGGAGTAGTAGTAGCTGTAGTAGTTGTAGTCATAGTAATAGTAGTAGTCATAGTAGTTGTAGTCGTAATAGTTATAGTAGTATTAACAGTAGTAGTAGTAATAGTAGTAGCAGCAGCAACTGTAGTAGTAGTGGTGGTAGTAGTAGTAGCTGTCGTAGCAATAGTAGTAGTAGTAGTAGTAGTAGATGCAGTGGTAGTAGCAGAAGTAGTATTAGTAGTTGTAATAGCAATTCTAGTAGTAGTAATAGTACTAATAGCAGTAGAAGCAGTGATAGCAATAGTCGTATTAATAGCAACAGTCGTAGTAGTACTAATACTACTAGTAGTATTTGTAGTAATAGGTGTAGTAGTAGTAGTACTAGTAGCAGTAATCGATGTAGTAGCAGTAGTTGAAGTAGTAGTAGTACTATTAGTAGTAGTAACAATAGAAGTAGTTATTGTAGTAGTAGTTGTAGTAGCAGTAATAGTGGTAGTAGTGGTAGTAGTAGTAGTGGTAGTAGTAGTAGTAGTAGTAGTAGTAGTAGTAGTAGTAGTAGTAGTGTTAGTAGCAGTAGTAGTAGTTGTTGTAGTTGTAGTAGTAGTAGTTGTTGTTGTTGTAATAAAAGTAGGAGTAGTAGTAGTAGTAGAAGTTGCAGCCATAGCAGCAGTCGCAACAACAGTTATTATTGTAGTGGTAGTAGTAGAAGTAGCAACATTATTCATAATAGTCACAGTCATAGTAGCAATAGTAGTAGTAGTGGTGGTGGTAGTACTAGTAGTAGAAGTAGAAGTAGTAGTAGCAAAAGTAGTTATAGTAGTAGTTGCAGTAGTAGGGGTATAAGTAGTCGTAGTTGTAGTAGCAATAGTAGTAGTAGTAGTGGCATTAGTACTAGTAGTAGAAGTAGAGTAGTAGTAGTAAAGGAAGAAGTTGTAGTGGTAGTTGTAGCAACAGCAATATAAGTAGGAGGAGGAGGAGTACTTGTAGTAGTAGCAGAAATAGTAGCAGAAGTAGTAATAGTAGTACTTATTGTTGTAGAAGAAGTAGTTGTAGTAGAAGTAATAGTAATAGTAGTATAAGGAGTAATTGTAGTAGAAGTAGTTGTAGTAGTTGTAGTAGTAGAATTAGTAGTATTAGTAGTTATAATAGTAGTAGTTATAGGAGTAGTAGCAGTGCTAGTGGCAGAAGTGGTGGTAGTAGTGCAGTAGTAGTAGCAGCAGTAGTGGTCGTTGAGGTTGTAGTAGTAGCAGTAGTAGCTGTAGTAGAAGTCATAGTAGTAACAGCGGTAGTAGTAGACATCATGGTGCTAGTAGTCGCAGTAATAGTAGTTGTAGCAGTAGTTGTAGTAGAAGTTGTAGAAGTAGAAGCAGTAGTTGTAGGAGCAGAATTAGTGGTAGTAGAAGTAAGAGTAGAACTAGTCGTTGTAGTAGAAGTAGTAGAAGTAGTAGCAGTTGCAGTAGTAGTTGTTAAAGTAGTATTAGTAGGGGTAGTAGTAGAAGCAAGAGTAGAAGTAGTAGTAGTATGAGTAGTTGTTGTAGCTAAAGGAGTAATAGTAATAGTAATAGTAGTAGTTGGAGTAGTAGTAACAGTAGTAGTAGTAGTAATAGTAGTAGTAGTAGTAGTAGTAGTAGCAGTAGCAGTAGTAGTACCAGTAATAGTGGTACTAGTAGTAGTAGTATAAGTAATAGTAGTAATAGTAGAAGTTGTTGTTGTAGAAGTTGTAGTAGTTGTACTAGCAGCAGCAACAACAACAGTAGTAGTGGTAGTAGTTGTAGAAGTATTTGAAGTACTAGTAGTTGTTGTAGTAGAAGTACTAGTAGTAGTAGTAGTTATAGTAGTAGTAGTAGTAGTAATAGAAGTAATAGTAGTAGTAGTTGTTGTACTAGTACTAGTTGTAGTAGTTGTAATAGGAGTTGGTGTAGTGGTAGTAATAGGAGAATTGGTTGTAGTAGCAGAAGTAGTAGTTGGAGTTATTAGAGTGAAAATAGAAATTGTAGCAATAAGAGTACAACTAGCAGAAGTAACAAGAGTAGTAGTAGTAGCAATAGTAGTAGTAGCAATAGTAGTAGCAATAATAGTAGTAAATGCAGTAGTAGGTGTAGGAATAATAGTAGAAGTACTTGTAGCAATAATAGTCGTAATATTAGAAGTAGTAATAGTAGTAGTAGTAGTAGTAGTAATATTAGTAGTAATAGGCATAATAGTAGTCATAGTAGTAGTAGCAACTGCAGTAGAAGTAGTAGTAGTAGTACGAGTAGTAGAAATAGTAGTAGTAGTAGTAATAGCAGCAGCAGTAGTAGTAGTAGCAGTAGTAGTAGTAGCCGTAGTAATACCAGTAATAGTGGTACTAGTAGTAGTAGTAGAAGTAATAGTAGTAATAGTAGAAGTCGTTGTTGTAGAAGTTGTAGTAGTTGTACTAGCAGCAACAACAACAACAGTAGTAGTGGTAGTAGTTGTAGAAGCAGTTGAAGTACTAGTAGTTGTTGTAGTAGAAGTACTAGTAGTAGTAGTTGTAGTAGTAGTAGTAGTAGTAGTAATAGGAGGAGTAGTAGTAGTTGTTGTTGTAGTACTAGTACTAGTTGTAGTAGTTGTAATAGGAGTTGGTGTAGTGGTAGTAATAGGAGAATTGGTTGTAGTAGTAGAAGTAGTAGTTGGAGTTATTAGAGTGAAAATAGAAATTGTAGCAATAAGAGTACTACTAGTAGAAGTAAGAAGAGTAGCAGTAGTAGTAGTAGTAGCAATAGTGGTAGTAGCAAAAGTAGTAGAAATAATAGTAGTAAATGTAGTAGTAGGTGTAGGAATAGTAGTAGAAGTACTTGTAGCAATAATAGTCATAATATTAGTAGTAGTGGTAATAGTAGTGGTAATAGAAGTAGTAGTAATATTAGTAGTAATAGGTATAATAGTGGTCGTAGTAGTAGTAGCAATTGCAATAGAAGTAGTAGCAGTAGTAGTTGTAGTAGTAGAAGTCGTAGCTGTAGTAGTAAACATAGTAGCAATATTAGTTCGACTACTAGTAGTAGGAGAATAAGTGCTGGTAGTAGTAGCAACAGTAATAGTAGAAGTAGCAGCAGCAGCAGTAGTAGTAGTAGCAGAAGTTGTTGTTGTAGTAGGAGTAGGAGTAGGAGTAGTTGCGGTAGGTGTTGTAGTAGTAGTAGCAGCAGTAGTAGCAGTAGTAGTAGTAGCAAAAGTAGTTCCCATAGTACTTATAGAGGAAGTTGTAGAAGCGGTAGCATTAGTAGTGGTAGCATTAGTAGAGGCAATAGTAGTAGCATAATAAGGGGCTGTGGTAGTAGCAACAACAACAACAACAGCAACAACAGTAGAAGCCGCAACCACTGTAATAGTAGTAGTAGTCGTTGTAGTAGTAGTAATTACAACAATTGTAATAGGAGTAATTATATTAGCAACAACAACTACAGAAGTAGTAGTAGCAATAGCAACAATAGTAGTAGCAGTAGTAGTTGTAGTAGTAATGGTAGTAGTAGTAGTAGTAGTAGGAGTAGTAGTAGTAGCAGGAAAACTAGTTGTAGTAGTAATAGCAGTAGAAGCAGTAGCGAAAGTAGTTGTATTAGCATTAAAAGTACTTGTAATAGTAGTAGTTGTACTACCAGCAGCAGTAGTAGTAGTTGCTATAGTAGTAGCAGCAGTAGTAGTAGTAGCAGTAGTTGTAGCAGTAGTAGTAGTTGTGGGAGTTGTTGTAGTAGCAGCAGCCGTAGTAGCAATAGTTGTTGTAATAGTAGTAAGGGACGAACTAGCCACAGCAGCAATGGCAGTAGTAGTATTAGAAGTAGCAATAGTAGTAACAGTATCTGTAGTAGCCGCAATAGTATTTATAGTAGTATGAGTAGGAGTAGTAGTAGTAGTAGTAGTAGTAGTAGTAGTAGTAGTAATAGTAGTTGTTGTTGTTATTGTTGTAATAATTGTAGCTGTAGTAGTAGAAGTTGTTGTTGTTGTTGCAGTAGCAGACGTTGCAATAGAAGTACTAGTTGTAGTAGCAGTAGCAATTGTAGTGGTAGTACTAGTATTCATCGTACTAGCAGTAGTAGTAATAGTAATAATTGTGTAATAGTAGTAGTAGTTGTACTAGTCATAAGAGTGGTAATAGTAGTAGTAGTAGTAGTGGTAGTAGTGGTAGTACTAGTAGTAATGGTCATAGTAGTTGTAGTAGTCGTAGTAGTAGTAGTAGTAGAAGTAGTAGTAGTAGTATTCGTAGTAGTAGTAGCTGTAGCAGTAGTAGTATTTGTAGCTGTAGAAGCAGTAACAACCAAAGCAGCAGTAGTTATCATAGTAGGAGAGGTAATAGTAGTAGTAATGGTAATAGGAGCAGCAGCAACAACAGCAGTCGTAATAGTAGTGGTATTAGTAATGGTAGTATTAAATGTTGTCATAGTAGTTGTTGTAGTAGCAGCAGTATTAGTAATAATAATTGGAGTAGTAGTAGTATTAGTTGAAGAAGAGGAAGAAGAAGAGTAAGTAATAGTAGTAGCAGTAGTAATTCGGGTTGTAGTGGTAGCAGCAGCTAATGTAATAGCAGTAGTAGCCACAACAACAGTAGCAGTAGAAGTAGTAGTGGCAGTAGTAGCAGTTGTTGTAGTAGTTTTGGTAGTAGTAGTAGCAGTAGCTATAGTAGTTGTCGTAGGACTTGTAATAGTAGCAGTAGTAGTCGTATATTTAGTAGTAGTAGTAGTTGTAACAGTTGTTGAAGTAGTTGTAGGAGCAGCTGAAGCTATAGTAGTGGAAGTAGTAACAGTAGTACTAGTAGCATTAGTAGCAGTAATAGTTGCGGCAATTACAGTAGTAGCAGCAGTAGCAATAGTAGTAGTGGTTTTAGTAGTAGTAGTAGTTGTAGTAGTAGCAGTAGTAGTAACATTGGTAGTAGTATTGGCAGTAGTAGTACTAATAGCCACGTAGTAGTAGTAGTTGTTGTTGTTGAAGAAGTACTAGTAGTAGAAGTAGTAGTAGGAGTAGTAGTAGTAAGTAGTGGTAGTAGTTGTTGTAGTTGTAGAAGTAGCAGCAGCACTCGTAGCCGTAGAAGTAGTTGCAACAGCAATTGTAGTTGTAGTACTACTACTACTGTACTACAAATGCTACTACTTCTATTGCTACTACTGCAGATACTACTTTTGCTGCTACTACTACTGGTACTACTCGTACCACTAGTAGTACTACTACTACTGCTACAACTTCTGCTGTTGCTACTACTCGTAATACACCTCCCAAAACAATTACTACTACTAATAGTACTACTACGATTACTACTATTACGACAATTAATACTACTACTATTATTTTAACTACTGCTACTACTACTACTACTACTACTACTACTACTACTACTACTACTACTACTACTACTACTATTGCTACTATTACTACAACTTCTACTACTACTACTACTTCTACTTCTACTAGTACTGCTGCTGCTGCTGCTGCTACTAATGCTGCTACTGCTATGGCTACTATTGCTAATGTTGCTACTATTATTGCTACTGCTATGATTGCAACTATGACTACTACCACAGCTATGAGTGCTGCAGTGACTTCTTCTACTATTACAACTACTGCCGCTACAACTACTACTATGACTGCTACTACTACTTGTATTACTATTGCTACTGCTACTACTAGTACTACTGCTGCTACTACTACAACTGTGGCTACTACTACTGCTGCTGCTAATACTACTGCAACTGTTACTACCATTACTACTGCTACTACTAATAGTACTACTACTACTACAACTGTTACTACCATTACTACTACTACTACTACTGCTGCTACAGCTACAACTCCTGCTACTACTCCGACTACTACCACTACTGCTACTACTACTGCCACTACCACTACAACTACTTACTACAACTACAATTGCTACTGCTACTGCTACTACTTCTACTACTACTACTACTGCCAATATTGTTGCTAATTTTGTACAACTACTGCTACTACTTCCACGACTACTATTGTAAGAACTACTAATACTAGTACAGATGCTATTACTACTGCTTCTACAGCAGCAACTACTACCCGTACTTCTATAATTACTACTACCACTGCTACTTCTACTACTACTACTACTAAAACTACTACAACTTCTACTAAAATTGCTACTAAAACTGCTATTGCTTTAACTACTACTAGTACTATTGCTACTCTCACTCCTGCTGCAACAACTAATACTACTACTATAACTACTACAGTAATGGCTCCTACTGCTGCAACTACTACTACTACTGTTACTACTATTACTACTACTCGGCTACTTCTACTACTACTACTGCTGCTACTACTACCACCACCACCACCACTGCTATTGCTGCTACTACTATTGCTACTACTTCTTCGCTAGTACTGCTACTCCTTCTACTGCTATAACTACTGCTACTACTGCTACTAGTACTACCAATACAACAATAACTACTACTGCTACTACCACAACTAGTACTAACTACTACAACTACTACTACTATTGTTACTTCTATTGATATTACTACTACTACTACTACTACTTCCACTATTACTACTATGGTGACTACCACTACTACTACTATTATTACTACAACAACTACTGCTACTACAACTATGACTACTACTACTCCTCCCACTACTCCTTCTACAACTCGTAGTAGTAGTAGTGCTAGTCGTAGTACTTGTAGCCATTGTGTAGCAATAGTACTAGTAGTAGTAGTAGCATTAATAGTAGCATTAGCAATAGTAGCTGTGGTAGTAATAGCGGCAGGACAAGTAGTAGTAGTAGTTGTAGTAGTGTAGCAGCCGCAACAGCAACAACAGAAGTAGTAGTAGTAGTATTAATAGTGGGAGTGTTTGGAGTGGTAGTATTAGTACAAGTAGTAGTAGTAGTAGTAGTAGGAATGGTAAGAGTGTTAGTAGTAGTAGATGTAGTCATAATTGTAGTAGTAGTAGCAGCAGTAGTAGTCATAGTAGTAGCAGCAGCAGCAGTAGTGGTAGCTGTAGTAGTAGTAGTTGTAGGAGTTGTAGTCAGAGACGTTGTAGGAGTGTTAGGAGTGGTTTGTAGTCATAGAAGTTGTAGGAGGGTTATGAGTAGTAGTAGTAGGAGTAGTAGCAGCAGCAGCAGTAGTAGTAGTAGAAGGAGTAGGTTTGTTAGTATTAGTAGTAGGAGGAGTAGTAGTAGTGTTAGTGTTATTAGTAGTAGTAGTAGTTGTTGCAGTAGTGGAAGTAGTAACCGTAGTATTAGTAGCATTAGTAGTAGTAGTAGGAATGGTAAGACTAGTAGTAGTGGTAGTAGATGTAGTCATAGTTGTAGTAGTAGTGACTGTAGTAGTAGCCATAGCAGTAGCAGCAGCAGTAGTAGGCGTAGTAGAAGAAGTAGTAATAGTAGTAGTAGGAGTTGTAGTCAGAGAATTTGTAGGAGTTTTAGCAGTGGTATGTAGTGCCAAAAGTTGTAGGAGAGTTAGGAGTAGTAATAGTAGTAGTAGGAGGAGGAGGAGGAGGAGGAGGAGGACGATTAATAGTAGTAGTAGTAGAAGAAGAAGGAGTAGGTGTGTCAATATTAGTAGGAGTAGTAGTAGTAGTAGTAGTAGTAGTAGTGTTAGTGTTGTTATTAGTAGCAGTAGTAGTAGTAGGAGTTGTAGTAATAGAAATTGTACTAGTGTAAAAGTTGTGGTAGTAATAGTAATAGTGGTAGTTGAAGTTGTAGTGGTCATAGTAATTATAGTTATTATTGTTGCTATTGTTTGTTATAATAGTTGTATTAGGAGTAGCAGCAGTAGTAGTAAGAGTTGGTGTAGATGTAGTACTAGGCGTTGTAGTAGTTGAAGTAGGGGTAGTTGTAGTAGGAGTACTAGTTACAGTACGAGTTGGATTACGAGAAGTAGTAGCAGTATTAGTAGGAGTAGTAGGAGTAGTAGTTGTAATAGGAGTTG
>RXID01022081.1:0-75000 GCA_005019695.1 Trichopus zeylanicus subsp. travancoricus
TACTACTACTACTACTACTACTACTACTACTACTACTACTACTACTACTACTACTACTACTACTACTACTACTACTACTACTACTACTACTACTACTACTACTTCTACTAGTAGTACTAGTAGTACTACTACTACTTTAACAACTACTACTATTGATACTTCTACTACTACTACTACTATTAATATTGTTGATGTTGTTGTTGCTGCTGCTACTCGTACTGCTCCTACTACTACTACAAATAATACTACTTTGACTGCTTCTACTACTATAGTTACTACTACTACAACTACTACTATTAGAACTACTACTACTCTTACAACTACTACTATTACTGATACTAATACAACTACAACTGCCACTACTAGTACTACCTCTACTGCAACTACTACTATTACTACCACTACAATTACCACTTCTAATACTACTACAACTCCTACTGCTACTACTCCTGCTACTACTGCCACCCCTACTTCTACTGTACTACTACTACTACGACTACTACAAATACTATTGCTACTTCTACTATAGCTACCACCACTACTACTATTGCAATAATTACTACCGCCACTATAACTACTGCTGCTGCTGCGGTCGCTACTACTACGACTACCACAACTACTAATACTGCTACTACTACTTCTATTACTACTACTTCTACTACTACTACTACTCAAACTACTACTACTACGACTACTATTAATCGACTATGATGACTACCACCACTACTACTGCATCTGCTACTAGGACTGCAACTACTAGTACTACTCCTACAATTACTACTACTAGTACTGCTGCTGCTGCTGCTACTACAACTATTACTATTACTAGTACCACTTCTACTGCTGCTGCTACTGGTACTGCTCCAGCAACAACTACTACAAACAATGCTACTGCTACTGCTACTACTACCGGTGCCGCTACTACTGCTCCGACTACTACTACTAATACAACAACTTCTACTACTCTTACTACTACTTCTACTACTACTACTACTACTCCAACTATAACTACTACTACCAATACTTCTCCAACTACTTCAAGTATTATTACAACTTCTCCTACTACCACTGCTACGTTGACTACTGCTACTACTACTGCTACTTCTTCCACTACCACAAGTAGTAGTACTTCAGCTCTTACTACTACTACTATAGCTATGACTGCTGCTACTCTTACTTATAATGCTGCTAATACTTCTACTACTACAATAACTGCTACTACTGCTACTATACCAACTGCTACTTCTACTAATACTACTGATGCTACTACCACAACTACTACCACCACTACTAATAGTTCTACTACTTTTGCAACTCCTACAACTGCTACAATGGGTAATAATACAACTATTACTCCTATTACTATGACTACTACTACAATAACTACTACTACTCTTGCTCCTACTGCTATTGCGGCTATTGTAGCTTCTGCCACTACTACTACAACTACTACTTGTACCACTGCTACTAGTGCTACTATTACTGCTTCTACTCCTACATCTACTGTGACTACTATTATAGCTTATGCTACTATTACTTAAAAAGCTATTATTACTACTACTACTACTATTATTTCCACTACCACCACTTTGATTAGTACACCTATTATTACTACCACCACTAGTAGTACTACTACTCCCACTGCTACAGCTGCTACTACTACTGCTGCTTCTACTTCTACTACTACAACTTCTACTCCTACTACTACTGCAAAAACAATAACTACAACTACTACGAGAACTACTATTATAACTTCTGCTACTATGGCTACTACTACTACTATTACTACTACTACTACTTCTACTACTACTATAACTACTGCTGCAACAATTACTATTACAGCTACAACTACTGCTGCAATTACTACTACTACTACTTCTATTACTACAACAACTATGACTACTACTACTATTAATACAAATACTACTACAACCACTATTACTACTACCACCACAACTAAGCATATCATGTATATACCTCACACCCTGAACCCAGAGTACCTAGATCTTCATCAATTGTTATACACCTCCCGGTGAATGAACACGTTCCTTCCAGCCAAAATAACCTCCTCATACCAAGAACCCTTACAAGCCGTTGAACCCATAGAACACCCAGCAATTGGATTCATCAAACCCAGTGATTATACGAGTGTTTCAGCTCAAAATATAGCCCTTCTAAAGCAAAATAATACCCAAATCCAGCTTCTAGTTCAAATTGCTGAAGCCCTACGGGATATCCAAGCCGATATCCAGCTCCTCAGAAAGCAAAAAACAAAGAGTGACAGTCCAATTCTCCCAGAAACTTTACTCACAAAGCTAGAGAATCTGTCCCTCCATCCTAAAACCAGGCCTCCCGAACCACGCGGGAGACTCCTTTTTTTTAAAGACCCCTTGCTAATTTTGCAGGAGGAACAAGCAAAGCTAAATGGCAGCAGTAGTCGTGTTGGAAAAAGCGCCCCAGCCCCTGGTCGAAGACCAAATTCGGGGGTATAGGCGAAATCAGCGACGACTCTACACTGCACAACAAGCAACACTGCGGATCGTCCGTCGCTTGACGGGGCAACCTGCCCCTCAACACGTCCTAGAACAGCAACTGGACCCGCAGGAGAAATTGCGCCAATCCATGCGAAAAAGCGCGGCTATAGCTCCTGCCGAAGTCCTTTATCATTCCAGAATAGATGATGAGCACCACCGAGTATACATCCACCGCTCGGAAGAGTCCATCAGTTGCGTCGGCGACGCACAGGTGGACCGGAACTTCATCCAAGATGACAGTTACCAACAGCTCAGAAAGAGCGGTATGAAGTTCATACACATTGGTGTTATGCAGGTACGCCTGTAGGTGCTCCATCGACACGAAGAAGGAACACTGGCGCTTGTCGTGTTCCGAGACAATCGGTGGCAGGGTGATAAATCACTAATTGCCACCATGGAAGTTGACCTCACGCAGGGGAGCCAATTAGTTTACATTATCCCCGATATTATGATGACTATTGGAGATGTTTGCAGGAATGTTCAAATCTCCATTCTAACTCGGGGCTATGATACATGGCACCATGGTGAGGCCAACTTACTCGTTACCCGAGGACTGATCGGAAGGCTGTCAAACACACCAAACGTGGCCTTTGCATATGAAGTCGCAGGAGTCACTGACTATCTAGCAAGTCACGGTGTTCATGCCCTCCCTAGACGACGGTACTCGACGACACAGCTGTGTGGAATAAACTGGCTCCTGAAGCCCCCTCAAATCCTGCCTATCCTGACACCCACCGAGGTGTCCAGTACGACACTCCTAGATGGAAGGATCTCACTCAGCTTCAACCATCATGCCTCTATTCCTGACACCACTGAGGATGAGATTGTTGCCATCCTCACTCAAGAAGAGGCTCCAGATGAGACGACGAAGGAAGTTTGGGACACCTTGGGCGAACCAAGCGAAAAATATGACTATTATGTCAAGTATTCTGCTCCTCCGTCCTTCTTCACGCCCTTTCCTACCACACCAACGGGATGGGACGATCTGGAAGATGACCTACCAGGACAGCAGCCTGCCATCATAACAGGATGCAAGCAGCCTCAGCATCCGGCTCCTCGAAAGGTGATGCCAGCTAAGAAGTGGCGACGCCGCTTTGCCCAACAATAGCCAGCGAACGGGCATCTTACGTGGCGACCCAAAGGACGGGAGAGCCAGAGTCCAACTTGCCGAACCCATGCAGGAGATACACGCCCAGGGGCCTCTGTACTCCGGTCCATGGAACCTCTGCAGGAAGGGACTGGTGACAACACCCACCTTCTAGCCACGTGGCGTCTGACCAACCAAGAAGGCAACTCTGATGCTGAACATGACCCAGATGAGAATTGTGAGTATTTGCAATATTATACTTGTTTGGGAAATACAGATGGAGAAACAGAACTCGTTGCCACTTTAGAAGAAGAAGACTGGGGTATGGAGTATCCCCAGCGGGCACCACCGGCACCACTACAGCAAGCAAAGCCAACGGAGCGGCTTTGCTCCTCTTCCATAGTCTCCGAATACAGGCCCCCAGTGGAATCAACCATGGGCCCTGTTAACTACCCCCCAGCGGCGAGACCTACTGAGCCTGGTCCAAGCCAAGGACCAATCTTCGACGACTACCAAACCAAGAATCTGAGGTTCAAAGCCAAGAATACCTCAGAATGGTGGAACCTCCCTTCTGCCCAGCAGCAATCAGGGGTTATCTTTGTTATGCCCCCCCAGATTGGGCAATTCAGCGACGTCTTCATGCGCTGGGAGTCCATCACCAAAAATTCAGTGGCTCTACAGGGTTTCACAGATTCCCGGACAAAGACTGAATTTATTGAAAACTTGCTTGGGGAGTCTGAAAAGCTCGCCTGGATCCAGTGGAGGATGGCCTACCCCATGGAATACCAGCACCTGTTGGATCATGCAGATGGTGCTGACGGTACGCAGAACAGCCTCTCACAGATTCGGACCATATTCGCCCTGGAAGATCCCTACCAAGGCTCAACAACAATGCAAGAAGAAGCCTACAGGGATCTGGAACGGTTATCCTGCCAGAATTTGCGGGATATCATTCCTTTCCTTAATGACTATATGCAGGTAGCATCTCGGACTAGCCGGTTATTCACTGGCCCGGAGCTCTCAGAGAAACTCTGGTCAAAGATGCCTGGCTCTATTGGCAAGAAAATCAAAGCAGCATTTGAAGCCAAACACCCAGGTAATACCATCGGAGTTTATCCTCGAGTCCTATTTACTTACAAGTACCTGGAAGAAGCATGCAAGGAGGCAGCCTTTACCCGGACCCTCAAGGATTTGTCGTTCTGTCACGACATTCCAATCCCGGGGTATTATCAGCGACCCCAACGAAAGGTTGGCATTCGGCGGTCGACAACCTACAAAGGGAAGCCACATCCTTCGCATGCCCGCATCGAGAAGAAGAAGCACCTCATCCGCAACAGGAGGTGTAGATGCTTTCTCTGCGGAGAAGAGGGGCATTTTGCCCGAGAATGCCCCAATGAGCGACAGAATGTCAAGCGCGTCGCCATATTCGAGCAGCTTGACCTTCCTGCCGATTGCGAAATTGTGTCCGTTCAAGAAGGCGATGACCCTAGCGATGCCATCTATAGCATTTCTGAAGGGGAGGAGGACACGGCAATCTTACAGGAAGAAAAGATTTTCATGTGTCGGGAAGAAGACAGGACCTGGTGGATTGGCCCGACAGGAGGCTACCGCGCCATGGTCAAAGTTTCACAGCAACAGTACGAGTGTAGCCACACTTGGGAATTACATCAAGATGTGCCTGACGCTTACGAAAGATGCTCTTGCTGCCAGGCACCCTCCCACAAGTGCTACCGTATGCACTGCCCAAGCTGTAAGCTGACAGTATGCGGCAGATGCAGCTGGTACTACTTCAGCAAAAGAGTTCCAGTGGCCCAGACATCCCTTCCAAGGTATGAGCCCAATGACTTACTACTTGAACAACAAAATTACATTTCTACTTGTGAAAGGGAAAAGCGGCAGCTGCAAAAACAGCTCACTCTCGCCCGTGAAGAGAAGGAGGCCCTTCAACAACGCCTCCTTCTTGCCCAAGAGGAAAGCCATCA
Source organism: Trichopus zeylanicus subsp. travancoricus (assembly GCA_005019695.1). Taxonomy (NCBI): domain Eukaryota; kingdom Viridiplantae; phylum Streptophyta; class Magnoliopsida; order Dioscoreales; family Dioscoreaceae; genus Trichopus; species Trichopus zeylanicus. The sequence continues at coordinate 5,604 of RXID01022081.1, forward strand.
CTGGCAACGTGAGTCTGAAAACTGGAGGCTGAAGCACAAAGAGCTCGAAAATACCACCATGGAGCTTGACCGCATGGTGCTCGAGCGAAGTGATCTGCAAAAGGAAATACAAAAGCTCCAATGGGAAAAAGGAGCACTAAAGCAGCAGGAGGATGAGCCAGCGGATACCGACGACCTTAACGTCCTTCTCGTCGACACTACTCAGCGGCTCCTCTCAGCTGAAATGAGGGTGACAACACCACCCCGGCGGACGAAGAATATGCTCTACAACATTAAGGTGAAGTTCGATATTCCCCGTATTGTGCCATTTGAAGTCAATGCAATCCTCGACACAGGGGCTACAACCTGCTGCATTGACCAAGGAGCGGCTCCTGCCAATGCCCTGGAGGACAACCCCTTCCTCGTGCATTTCAGTGGCATCAACTCCCGCACTTCGGCCAATAAAAAGCTTAAATTCGGCCGCATGATGATTGGGGAGAACGGCTTTGGGATCCCTTACACATATGCCTTCCCGATGAAGTTGGGGGAGGATATCCAGATGATCCTTGGCTGCAACTTCATCCGCGCCATGCAAGGCGGCGTCCGCATCGAAGGAAATACGGTTACGTTCTACAAAAACGTAACCACAATTCATACTCTCCCATCTGTACCGACTGCAGCAGCTATTGAAGAGCTGGACCTAGATGAGGATGAGTACATTCAGATACAAGAGCTAGTGCAGTATGCAACGGACCAACAGCCATCACGGAGCTTCACCAGCAGCGTTGGCTCCCTGCTTGAAGAACTCAAACGCCAGGGATACATTGGTGAGGACCCACTGAAATATTGGTCCAAGAACCAGGTGCTCTGCCACCTGGATATCAAAAACCCGGATTTCACTATCGAAGACCGGCCCTTAAGGCATATTACACCGCAAGCCAAGGCTACGTATGCAAAGCATGTGAAAGCACTACTGAATCTTGGCCTTATTCGCCCCAGCAGAAGCCGGCATCGCACCACTGCAATCATTGTGAATTCCGGTACAACAGTTGATCCCCGAACGGGCCAGGAGATCAAAGGCAAGGAGCGGATGGTCTTCAACTATCGGCGCCTAAATGATCTCACCAACAAGGATCAGTACAGCCTGCCTGGGATCAACACCATCTTACGGAAGGTAAGCAGAAGCCACATTTACTCCAAATTTGATCTGAAATCAGGTTTTCATCAAGTGGCTATGCATCCTGCCTACGTGGAATGGACGGCATTCTGGGTAACAGAAGGCCTCTATGAATGGCTCGTAATGCCATTTGGCCTGAAAAATGCACCCGCCGTATTCCAACGGAAGATGGACAGTTGCTTCAAGGGAACAGAAGACTTTATTGAAGTATACATTGATGACATTCTGGTCTTCTCCTCCTCTGAAGCGGAGCATGAACAACATCTGAGGGTCATGCTCCAGATCTGCCAAACCAATGGGCTAATCCTGAGCCCAACAAAGATGAAGATAGCAGTCTCCCAAGTAGAATTCTTGGGGGCAGTACTCGGCAATCAGCGAATCAAGCTGCAGCCCCACATTATCAAGAAGATTGCAAACTTCCAGGAACAGGAACTGACCACCATGAAAGGCCTCCGAGCCTGGCTCGGGATCTTGAATTACGCCCGAAGCTATATCCCTAATCTAGGGACTCTACTCGGGCCACTCTATGCAAAGACAAGTCATACGGGAGAAAGGCGCTGGAACTCCCAAGATTGGGACTTAGTCGCAAAAATCAAGGCCTTGGTGCAAAAGCTGCCGGATCTCGAATTACCTCCAGAAGCCAGCTATATGATCCTTGAGACCGACGGCTGTATGACGGGATGGGGCGGAATTTGTAAATGGAAGCCCCAAAAGTATGACCCCAAGTCCATGGAGAAGGTATGTGCCTACGCTAGCGGCAGGTTCCATCCAATCAAATCCACCATTGATGCGGAACTCTATGCCGTCATGAATACGCTGGAAGCACTAAAGATTTACTACCTGGATAAGGCTGACTTGACTATTCGAACAGACTGTCAAGCAATCATAAGCTTCTTCAACAAGTCAGCTAACAACAAGCCTTCCCGCGTACGCTGGCTCGCCTTCACCGACTACATTACTGGCACGGGACTCGCCATCCAATTTGAACACATCAGCGGAGAGGATAACCAGCTGGCGGATACTCTCTCCCGCTTAATTACTTCACTTGTTATTTCAGGATGGCCTGCCCCCGAAACTCTGGAAGGACTCAGCCTCGTAGCAACCCGGTTACAGGAGGCACACCAGACACCCTCTCAGAAGGCAAAGGAGGAACACTTGGCGGAAGCCCAAGCCTTGTGCTACAATATGAATCACAACTGTAGCTCCTACAGAGCCTTCCAATGTCCCTCGATACCTACGACGCCATCAGGCGGCGGCTTCAACAGCTGGAACGACAAAGTGCCCAGGAAGCACTTACGGCTGTTCGACAGTTCCGGGACCTCCATGCCCTGAAGCTATCCGAAGCCACGAAGCACGCAGGACGCAAGACCACGGGCAACTTCTGGGCCCAGTGGCACCCTGTTGTAACCCAGATTGATGTCCAGCTTGAAACAGCAGTCAAACTCACAACTGACGCAGCCCAACGACTGCCTGCCTTCATGTTCTGAGCACAACAGAAAGCTTGCGCAAGAAGAAAGTGGTAGCATTCGGCCCAACAATCCAGCCCAAAAGGTCCAAAGTTGCTTGGACCAGACAGTCCAAAGAATAACCAGCCCGGCCCAGTCCAGAGGAAATCGTGTCCTGATGGTGTAAAGTAAAGTTACTTTTATAAAGTAGCTTTTAGAAAAGCAACTTTATAAAAGAGACTTTTGTAAAGTAACTTTAGACTTTTGTAAAGTAGCTTTAGGAAAGCGGCTTTTGAAAGGCAGCTTTAGCTTTTATAAAGTAGCTTTAGGAAAGCTGCTTTTGTAAAGGCAGATGCGATCTTATCGCATCTGCTGAGTGTAAGGCTTCCCTATAAAACGGGAAGCATATCATAGAACTGATATAGAAGAATCACCAAAGAATTCTCTCTTCTGGGTTTTGAGTCCATCTTTTCTTTCTTCCAACTTCACACTTCCGCAACTCTTCCACAACCCTGGTATCAGAGCTTAGTTGCTCTTTCACAATCTACTAAAATTATACTATTACTATGACCGCTGCTACTGCTACGACTACTTCAACTACTACTATTACTACTACTCGTAGTAGTACTACTACTACTATTTCTACTGCTCCTACTATTGCTACTACTGCTATAGCTATTGCTATGACTACTACTTCTCATACAACTACTACTCCTACTACTATTGCTAATACTGCTACTACTACTACAACAATTACTACAACTACTATGCTTACAACAACTACTCATACTACAGATGTTGCTACTGCTGCTACAATTGCAACTACTACTGCTGCTCCTACTATTGCTACTGCAAATACAGTTGCAACTGCTGCAACTGCTACCCCTGCTACAACTACTATTGCTACTACAATTGTAATTACTGCTACTACTGCTGCTACTATTATTAATCCAACTACCACTATTACTACTGTTGCCATTGCTACTACTACTATTACTTCTTCTGATACTGCTACTACTTCTACTACTAGTACTGCTACAACAACTACTACTCCTACTACTATTGCCACCACTACTACGACTACTACTACTACAGCTACTACTATTATTATTATTACTACTACTACTACAACTACTACAACAACTGCTATTATTGATTTTGCTACTACTACTATGACTACTACTACTACTACTGCTGCTACTACTACCACAACTATTACTACTACTTCTGCTACTGTAACTACTACTACGACTACTACTATAGTTACTACTACTACACTACTACTACACCAACTGTAGCTACAATGACAACTGCTAGTACCAATACTATTACAACTCTACTACGATTGCTGGTGTGGCCGCTACTACTAGTTCAACTACAACTACATTTGCTGTGGCTACTGCTACTATTACTGCTACTGCCACCACTACTACGACTGCTACTAATACTACCACTATAATTACTACTACTATAACTACTACTTCTGCAACTCTTGATTCCGCTGATACTACAACAACTACTACTACTATTGGTACTACTACTGCAACTGCAACTACTACTACTGCTACTGCTACAACAACTACAACTATTACTACTAAGGCTACAACAACTACTACTATGACTACTACTGCTGCTGCAGTTACTACTACTACTACTACCTCTACTACTACTGCAACTACAGCTACAATGACTACTACTACTTCTACTATTGCTACACCTACTATTATTGCTATTGCTACTACTACTACTACTACTATTACAACACTACTACTACTGCTAGTGATGCCACTACTACTAGTGGTACTAGAACCACCGGTGCTGCGACTACTACTTCTACAACTGCTACTACTGCTAGTACTACTGATGCTACTACCACAACTACTACTACCACCACCCCCCCCCCCCCCACCACTACTACTACTTTTGCAACTGCTACGACTATTACAACGGGTACTACTACAACTATTACTCCCATTACTACTACTACTATTACTACTACTACTACTCCTGCTCCTATTGCTATTGTCGCTACTGCAGCTTCCGAAACTACTACTACAACTACTACTAGTGCTACTACTACTACTTCTACTCATATAGCTACCGTGACTACTTCTATTATAGTTTCTGCTACTATTACTTCTAAAGCTATTATTATTACTACTACTACTATAATGACTACTACTATTATTTCGATTACCACCACTATGGTAGTAATAGTAGTTGTAGAACTACTATTACTACCACTTCTACTAGTACTACTACTTCCACTGTTATAACTGCTGCTACTACTACTGTTTCTTCAACTGCAGCTACTACTACAATTGCTAGTACTACAACTACTACTCCTGCTTCTACTTCTACCACTACTACTTCTACTGCTACTACTACTACAGAAACAACAACTACAACTACTACTAGAACCACTATTACAACTTCTGCTACTACTGGTACTGCTACTACAAGTACCACTACTACTACTTCAACTACTACTACTCTTACTACTATTGCTACAATTACTATTACAGCTACTACTCTGGCTACCACTACTACTGCTGTAATTACTACTGCTACTACTTCTATTACTGCAACAACTATGACTACTACTACTATTACTACAAATACTACTGTAACTACTACTACTACTACGACTACTACAACTACTACTACAACAACTACTAAAACTCTACTATTACCATGATTGCTACTACTGCTACTACTGCTACAACTACTACTATTGCTACTACTACTACTACTACTACTACTACTACTACTACTACTACTATTACTACTTCTACTTCTGCTACTACTGCTACAACTACTACGACTACTGCTATAGATATTACTACGATTACTACTTCTCATACAACTACTTTTACTCCTACTACTATTGCAAATACTGCGAATGCTACTACTGCTGCTACAACTGTAACAACTACTCCTGCTGCTACTATTGCTACTACAAATAAAGTTGCAGCTGCTCCACTGCTACCCCTACCAATACTATAATTGCTACTACTGCTATAACTACTGCTACTACTGTTGCTACTATTATTAATCCAACTACCACTACTACTACTACTGCCATTTCTACTACTACTACTACTTCCTTTTATCCTGCTATTACTTTTGCTACTAGTACTACTACAACAACTACAACTACTGCTATTACTACTGCTACTACCCCCACTAGTACGACTACTACTACTATAGCTACTACTATAATTATTATTACTACTACTACCACAACAATGACAACAACAACTACTACTATGACTAGTACTACTACTACTGCTACTACTACTACCAATACTATTACTACTACGTCTGCTGCTGCAACTACTACGACGGTTGCTACTACAGTTACTACTACTTCTACTACTACTGATACTACTACTACTACTTCTTCTACTACTCCAAGTGTAGCTACAACAACAATTGCTACTACTACTATTACAGCTCTACTGCTACTATTGTTCTTGCCGCTACTACTTGTGCTACTACAACTACAGTTGCTGTGGCTGCTGCTACTGCCACTGCTACTATTACTGCTACTGCCACCACTACTACAACTGCTACTACTACTACTACCACTATAATTATTATTACTACTACTACTACTTCTGCTACCCTTGATTGTGCTGATACTACAACTACTACTACTACTATTGCTACTACTACTGCTACTACTATAGCAACCACAACAACTACTACTACGGCTACAACAACTACTACTACTACTACTACTGCTGAAGTTACTACTACTACTACTACCTCTACTACCACAGCAACTACAGCTGCAATGACTACTGCTACTACTACTATTATAGCAACTACTATTGCTATTATTGCTACTACTAGTACTTCTACTATTACAACACTACTGCTACTACTAATGGTACTACAACCACCGTTGTTGTGACTACTACTACTACTACTTCTACTGCTGCTGCTACTACCACCACTACTATGACTACTACTAATGCTATTACTACTACTACAACAACTACTACAATGGTTACTAATGATTCTGCTGTTACTACAACTATGACTACTGTTGCCGCTATAGTTGCTACCAATATCACTACTTCTACAGCTACTAAAACTACCACTACAATGACTATTATTACTGTAACCATTACTACTACTACTATTGCAACTACAGCTACTACTACTGCTACTATTTCAACACTGCTACTACTGCTGGTGCTATCGCTACTACCAGTGCTACTACAACTACAGCTGCTGCGACTTCTGTTACAACTATTACTGCAGCTCTTACAACTACTACTGCTACTGCTACAACTAATGCAGCTACAAATACTACTACCACTACTACTTCTGCCACTAATGCTACTAATACTGCTACTACTACTTCTACTACTAATACTGCTAGTTCTACTACTAATACTACTAGTACTACTACTGCGGCTGCTACTACAGGTATGACTACTACTACTTCTGCTAAAGTTACCACTACTACTACAACTACTATTGCTGCTACTGCTTCTACTACTACTACTCACACTACATATCGTACTACTACCACTATTTCTACTACTGCTAATTTTGCTGCTTCTGTTGTTATTGTTCTTAATTCTACTACTACTCTGACTTCTCCTACTACTACTACAACTAATACTACTACTACTAGTACTCCTACTACTGTTGCTGCTGATGCTGCTACTACCACTATTACAACTACTACTCCTTCTACTACTACTACTGCTACTACGACTGCAATGACTATCACTGCCACAAGTACTACTACTATTACTCCTAAAACTATTGCTGAGGCTAATACTACTAATACTAATACTACAATGACCACTTCCACAACTACCAGTACTTTTACTACTACTATTGAAGTTGCTGTTACAATTGCTACGTTACTACTGTTACTAATGCTACTGATGCTACTACTACTACTGCATCTACTACTACTGCTGCTGCAACTACTACTATAACCACTACTACTATCGCTACTACTGCTACTACTGCTATTGCTACTAACACTACTACTTCTACTACTACTGTTTCTACTACTACTACTACTATTGCTACTACTACTACTACTACTACTATTGCTACTACTACTGCTATTGCTACTACTACTACAATTACAGTTAAAGTTACTACTACTACTACTATTATTGCTGTTACTCTACCACAACTACTACTACTGCTGCTATAGTTACTACTGCTACTACTGCTACTGCTACTACTATTGCTACTACTACTATAGCACAACTACTGTTGCTGCTGTTTCTGCTACTACTAGTTCTACTACTGGTAGAATTGCCACTACTACTTGTACTACCACTACTACTATTACTACGATTGCTGCTAATACTACTACTGCTACTACTACTACTCTACTACTACTACTACTACTACTATTACTATTGGTAGATCTACTACTACTACTATTGCTGTTACTGCTACTACTAGTACAGTAATTAGTACTACTACTGCTACTAATACTACTACTACTACAACAACCATAACCACTAACTACATCTACTACTATAACAACTACTGCAGCTGTTGTTGCTGCTGTCGCTACTTCTATTACTTCAACTACTATAACTACTTCTCCTACTACTTCTACCATAGCTACTATCACTATTGCAACTATATTGCTACAAATTCTGGTACTACTTCGACTGTTGCTACTACAACTACTACTACCACTACCACTACTATTACTGCTACTACTACCGCTACTACAACTACTACAACAATAATAACTACTACTACTACTACACCTTATCCTACTACTTTTACTAATATAGCTACCACTGCTACTGCTACAACAGCCACTACTGCTTCTACTACTACGACTACTACTACTGCTACTACTACTACTACTACTACTACTACTATTACTACTACTGTAACTAGGGCTACTATTGCTGCTCTACTATAGCTATAGTTGCTATTACTACTGCTACTGCTGCTACCAATTTTTTTCCTACTACTACTAGTTGTACTACTAGTACTCCTACTACAACTACTACCACTACTGTTGTTGCTGCTGCTACTCCAACAACGACTACACCTACTGCTACAACTACAACTATTGCTACCACTACTACCGTTACTGCTACCACTACTATGGCTTTTACTATTACTACTACTACTACTAAAGTTGCAACTACTACTACTGCTGCTGCTGCTATGACAACTACAACTATGACTACAACTTTTGCTATAGTTACTACCACTACCACTTCTACTATTACTGCTACTACTACTAAACTATTGCTACAAAAACTACTAGTAATACAACACGGCTACTACTGCTACTGTTGCCGCTACTACTAGTGCTACTACAACTGCAGCTGTTGTAGCTACTGCTACTACTACTGCTACTATTGCTGCTACTTGTCTTACGACTACTACTGCTGCTACTACTACTACCAATGCCACAATAACTACTACTACTAGTAATTCTACTACGACTACTATTACTACAACTACTGCTGCTACTCATAGTCCTGACACTATAACTCCTGTTTCTACTACATATACTATTACTATCACTACTACTAGTACTACTACAACTACTAATACCACAACTACTACTACCAAAGCGACAACTACTTCTACTAATGCTAATACTACATCTCCTCCTCCTACTATGATGACTCCTACTACTACTACTATTACTACTACTACTACTACAACTACTAGTAGTTCTATAGCTGCTACTACTACTACTATTACCAATGCTAATGCTACTACTCCTCCTCCTCCTCCTAGTACTGCTACTAGTACCATTATTACTCCTACTACTACTACTAGTACTACTCCTTCTATTACTACTACTATAACTATTGCAACTCCTACTCCAATTACTACTCCTACTACTGCTGCTACTTCTAATACTACTTCTACTACTACTGCTTCTATCAGCAGTACTACTATTACTATTGCTACAATGTATATTACAACTACCAGTACTACTACTTCTACTACTACTACTACTACTACTAATTCTACTACAACTTCTACTGCTGCTACTATTCCTATTACAGCTACAATTACCTCTATTACTACTACTGCTACTACTACTACTACAACTACTATTGCCACATCTATCGCTACTACTACTATTTCTCATACAACAATGACTACGACTACTAATATTGCAACTACTATTATGGCAATTGCTACTATTACTACTCCTACTGCTATTGCAACTACTACTTCATTCACTACTTCTACTGCAACTCTTGCAACTACAACCACTACTTTTGTTGCTACTACTACTCCTAATATATTTACTAATACTGTTACTACTGCAACTACTGCTACAACTACTATGACTGGTACTTCTGCTTCTACTACTACTACTAGTATGACTAATACTACTGCAATTGCTGCAACTGCTACTACTACTACTGTTACTACTAGTGCAACTACTGCAATCACCGCTGCTGCTACTACTAATCAAACTACTACTACTACTATTACAACTATTATTGTTGCTGTTGTTGCTCCCCCTGCTACAACTACTACTGCTCCGACTACTATTATTATTATTACTACTACTACTACTACCTGTAGGCGCACTACTATCTTTGTCAGCTGCTGTTGCGCTTGCTTTGTCGGAGCTGCCTGGACTTCTTGGATTGCTGCTGCTGCCAGCTTTATAATGTCGTGGTCATTCTCTGCTGGCCATCCAGCACACACTAAACATGATAATAAGAGGGACAGGGGATCAGCTAGCTGATTGTCCTTTCTGTCAATATGCTCGAAGTTTACTGGGATGCCGATCCCAGTTATATAATCCGTGAATGCCATCCATCGCACCCTTGATGGCTTATGGTTAGGGGACTTGTTGAAGAAGCTTATAATGGCTTGGCAGTCGGTTCGAATGGCCAACTCCTTCCTGTCCAAGTAATAGATCTTGAGGGCTTCTAGAGAATGCATCATGGCATAGATTTCTGCGTCTATAGTTGATTTGAACGGATTGAATTTTTTGCTAGCATAGGCGCAGACGCGTTCCGTGGACCTGGGGTCATTCTTGTATGGCTTCCACTTACAGACTCCGCCCCACCCTTCCATGTATCCGTCTATTTCTAGGATGATGTAGCTCCCTGTGGGTGGTACTTCTAGATCTGGCAATTGTTGGACCAGTTTCTTGATTTGGCCCACTAAGGCCCAATCCTGTTGGTTCATTCTCTTTTTGCCGGTTGGGCTAGTCTTGGCATAGAGTGGGCTGAGAAGCTTTCCCAAGTTCGGGATGTAGTTCCTAGCATAGTTCAGGATTCCTAGCCAGTAGCGGAGTCCTTTCTTTGTCATGAGAGACTTGTCCTGCACTTCGGTGATCTTTTTGATGATGTGTGGCTGGAGCCTAATCTTTTGATTACCGATGATAGCGCCAAGGAATTTCACCTCTGTTACTGCTATCTTCATCTTAGAGGGGCTTAGGACGAGCCCGTGTCTCTCACATATGTTCAGCATGATGCATAGGTGTTTTGCATGTTCCTCCTCTGTCTGAAAGAAAATAAGGATATCATCAATGTATATGGCAATCAAATCCTCTATACCTTTGAAGCATGAGTCCATCTTTAGCTGGAAGACAGAGGGGGCATTCTTCAGGCCGAATGGCATGACCAACCATTCATACAGCCCTGTAGGGACCAAAATGCGGTCTATTTGATTGAGTCCGAGTGCATGGCCACCTGATGAAAGCTGCTTTTGAGGTCAAATTTAGAGTAGACCCTGCTACCACTTACCCTTCCTAGGATTGTATTAATCCCCAGGAGGCTATACTGGTCTTTGTTGGTAAGTTCATTAAGATGCTTGTAATTGAAGACCATCCTTTCCTTCCCTTTTTCCCCCTTGCCAGTTGCTGGGTCAATGGTAGTCCCTGAGTTAACAATGAGGGCCGTTGTTCTATGTCGGCTTTTACTTGGCCTGATGACTCCTATATTAAGCAAGGCCGCAATGTGCCGCTTGAATGCATGATGCAACTGCGGTGTGACGTGCTTTAGCGGGTGATCCTCAATGATGAAATTTGGATTTTTAATATCCAGATGGCACACCACCTTGTTCTTGGCCCAATGTTTGAGTGGATCTTCCCCAATATATCCTGCTTCTTTAAGCCTGTTTATGATGGGCTGGAATTTTCGGAGGAATGATTCTCTGCTGACGCCTGTATTATAATATACTGATTGCTGGATGCTGATATACTCATCCTCCTCCAGTTCTAGTTCTTCGACTGCAGTGGCTATTGATGCTGTAGGAGAAGTACTAATTACAGTTAGATTCTTATAGGAGGTAACGATATTAACTTCAATCCTGACTCCTCCTTGCATAGCCTTAATAAAATTGCACCCAATAATCATTTGGATGCCGTCGCCCAGTTCCATTCTGAAGCTATAGGTATAGGGGATTTTAAAGCTGTTCTCCCCGATGTTCATCTTGCCTCCTTTCAGCTTCTTGTTTGCCATCTGCTTTGAGTTTATCCCACTAAAATGTACGACAAAGCTGTTCTTTTCCAGTGCTTCTGGTGGTATTGAGGCTTCGTCGATGCAGCAGGTGGTAGCTCCTGTGTCTAATATCGCCCGTACTTGAAACCTGGGTATATTAGGTATTTCAAGTTCAAAAACCATAGAGCATATTCTTTACCAACCTTGGTCCTTGCTTTAGCTGAGCTATTTCTTCGTTCGCTATCTTGTAGATACTTTCTTGGAATAAGATGCTGGCATATTCCTGTTCTTCTCTTTCTTTTCCTTGGCAGAGTTCTTCACAGTCCTTTTGCAGGCTTGCTTCTAGCTCTAGCTCTTGCGCCTTTTCTTTATAGTATTCTACTTCTTTTCTCAGTCGTTCGATTTCTCCTTCGCACCATGCAATATAGTGTTGTTGCTATTGTATCAGCTTCTGTGGAGGAAATGGTGCGGGTGGGGCTGGTGCAACTGGAACTGCTGCTTTGAAGTAGTATGGCCCCCACAGGTTACAGGAAGTAACCTTGCAAGTAGGGCAATGAATTCTTGCCCTTTGTATTATTTGGTGCATGCAGCATGAGCATCGTTCTTCTTGCGGAGCACAAGGCTGTTATGTTGCCAAGAATGAAGACATTGTTCTTGGAAATCAAGCAATGTTACCTGGGGGCGGTAGCCTCCTTCTACTTCGCCAAGAACGTAGAAGACCTCCTCCTGTATTAAGGGGCTCAGGGAGCTATGGAGATTCTAGGCATCCTCCCCTTCAGATATGCTGAAAATAGCATCGCTCTATTCCTCCCCTTCCTGAACAGCGATCAGGTCATAGTCTTCGGGTACATTGAGTTGCTCAAAGATGGCGACTCGCTTGACATTCCGCCTGTCATTTGGGCATTCCCTAGCAAAATGCCCTTCGTTTCCACAAAGGTAGCACTTACATTGCTTGTTGCGTATGAGGTGCTTCCTCTTTTCTATTCACACATGGGTGTCGTGCGGTTTCCCTTTGTATGTTCTTGCATTTCTTGCTCCATACTTCTTTTCTTTGGCATAGTACCCTGGGAATGGATTTTTGCTGCAAAATGAAAGATCTATGAGGGACCTTTTGAACGCAGCATCCTTGCACTCCTCCTCCAAGTACTTGTAGGCGAATAGGACTCGGGGTATTACCCCGACATTCAATCCTGGGTACTTCTGGTCGAAGGCCGCTTTCATTCGTTGGACCAGCTCGCTTGGCATCTTCATCCAGAACTTCTCAGATAGCTCAGTGCCAATGAAAAGCCTTCTTATTTTTGCTGCCAACCTGAGATAGTCATTCATATAAAGGACAATATCTTTAAGATTTTCACAAGAAAGTCTTTCTAAGTCCATATATGCTGCATCTTGAGCCATGGTCGACCCTGGGGTTGGATCTTCCAATGAGAACACTCTCCTCATCTGGGAGAGGATATTCTGGGTTCCCTCGCTTCCTTCGCCGGCCGCAATGACAGCCTGGAATTCTCCTTCGTACATCATGCGCCATTGCACCCATGCGAGTCTTTCTACTTCATAAAGGAGGTTCTCCATGTATTCAATTTTGTCTCGAGTGTCTGTGAACCCTATGCCCGAGACATGATTTCTGGTGATGGCTTCCCATCTGGAAAATGCATCATCGAAGAGTCCCAGCTATTCTGGGATTACGAACATGGCCCCACCATTCTGTTGTGCGGACGGGAGAGTCCACATTTCATTGTTGCCTCCTCGCTTGAAGCTCCCACGGCTTCTTTGTTCAAGCAGTGGTGTTGTCCGAGACATTGATGGGTTTAGGTTGGTTGCTGGTGGATATCCTGGAGGATCCATCATAACATCTTCAGGGGGCATGTATGGCCTGTTTGGGGATGCCGCCGAAGTCAATGTACTTGTGTAAAATTGTTCGGTTAGTTCCTTTAGGGCCGGATACTCCATTTCTGGTTCTTCCTCATATCCTGTAGCAATGATGTTAGAGATCGGGGTGGAGCTGGAGTTACCTTCTTTACTAGGCTGGGGAGAAGGTGGGTCTATTTGCTCCACTTCATCATCGTCCCATGTGGGGCGACTTGGAGTAGGATAGTCACAATAAAAGGATGCAGGGGGTGTGTAGCATAGATAGTAATCAAACTTGCCGCTGGGCTCCCCTAGTGTATCCCATACTTCACTCGGGTGAAGAGGGTCCCTGGGATTTGTGCTGTCCCCAGAGAGGGCTTCTTCCTCATCAGAATACACATCCCATCTTATAGCTTGGGATGGGTAATCCAAGTTTCCTTCAGAAAATTCCTGGCTTTGCAACAGCTGAAAGTAGTCTTCATCTTCTTCTTTGTGCTCTGTTTCTCTTATCAGGATGGCAAGCACATGAGGGGCTTTGAGTTCCTCCTCATCACTTTGGATGTCGTCATCTTCCTTGTTTGTTCTGGATGCCATCATTCTTCAAGTCTTCTTGTCTCTTCCTTGAGTACGCAGGATGGGTCTTTAAAGACCCTTAACTTTCCTTGTACTTCCCGAGGTCTGCGCCCCTCAAGCTGGAGAAGCTTGCTCAGTTGAACAAGTGTGAGGGACTCGTCCTTAGGCCGCCTGCTTGCTTCAATTTCAAGCGCCCGAGCTTCTTGTTTTGGGCAGGTCCTGCTGTCTAGTACTACAGTTGTGAGAGTTCTGAGGGAAATCTCTAGCTTTGAGATTTCCTGCGTTGTGTGATGGCTTAGTTCAAGTACTTGTTTGAAGTTCTCCAGATTAACTCTTGATGAGAGACAGGTTTTATCATAAATCACAGATAGATTATGAGCTAGTTGGTTTGTCGAAACTTTAGTGACTGAGGCGAGGTCAAGGTATTCGAGATTAGAAGTTCGAGAATGTTCATACCACTCCTGAATGGATTTTTCCCATGTTTCAGACATATGAGCAAAAGATTCACAGCTACTAAAATCATCCAAAGGTAAGTTCCAGATTAAATTAAAATTAGGTCAGGATCACACAAGTGTGCCCTTGGACTTACAATCGGCCTTCTGCCTCTGCTGCCAAGTTAGGACTTGTTCTTTTTCCTGGTTAAATCTCAATTTAATCCGCATAATACTGCAATGATATAATATAGTTATCTATGAATTTTAACCCAAAATCATAACATGGTAGTTAATGACAGGAGATTTGGGTAGTCACAAACCCTTACCTCAAACTCTTAGCACCTTGACCTCCGAGGTGTTTACTCCTCCATATCTTTGCTAAGTTCTGATACCATGTGGTTTTTTCGCGGGTTGTGGTGGCAATTTTCGCAGCAAAAGAAATAAGAAGAGATATGGGAGAACTTGCAGATTCTTATTGCTGGGAATTGTATCTACTAATACGACTACTACTGCTGCTACTGCTGCTTCTCCTACTACTACTACAACTACTACTACTACTACTATGACTACTGCCACTATTGCTGCTACTACTAATTCCACTATGGCTACTATAACAATAACTACTACTACCGCTACAACCACTGCTAATGCTACAGCTACTACACTACTTCTACAACTACTGCTTTTAGTACTACTTCTACTTCTACGAGTACTACAATTACAACTACTACAACTTCTACTACTACTGCCATGACTATAGCTACTACGACTATTGTTGCTACTACTACTGCTACTATTTATACTACTACTACTACGACTTCTAGTCTGACTATTTCCCTTACAACTACTACTACGATGACAACTGCCTCTATTACAACAACAACTATTACTATTACTATTGCTGCTATCGCTCCTACTACTAGTCCAACTACTACAACTACTAGTACTACTACTAATACTACTAATACAACTACTAATTCAACTATTGCTACTACTTCTACTACTAGTGCCACTACTACACTACTGCTATTACTACTTCTGCTACAACTATCGCTACTACTGCTACTACTACTACTCGAACTACTATTACTACTACTACTACTAATTCTGTTGGTACATCTACTACTACTGCTGCTGCTATTACAGCTACTACTATTGCGGCAATTAGTAATACTACTACTACTAGTACTAGTACTACTACTACAACCACAACCACTAACTACATTTACTACTATAACTACTACTGCAACTGTTGTTGCTACGGTTGCAACTTCTATTACTACTACTACTACTACTACTTCTCCGACTACCTCAACTACAGCTACTACTACTATTGCAACTATATTGCTTCAAATTCTCGTACTACTTCTACTGCTGCTACTACAACTATGACCACCACTACCACTACAATCACTGCTACTACTACCGCTACTACAACAACTACTACTACTCCTCCTCCTACTACTTTTACTAATCTAGCTGCCGCAGCTACAGCTACAGCTGCCACTACTACCACTACTGCTACTACTGCTACTGCTGCAACTATTACTACTCTTACTACTACTGTAAATTCTGCTACTATTACTGATCTAATTACTACTAATACTACTAATACTACTACTACTACTACTACTACTACTACCACTACTACTACCACTACTACTACTACTACTACTACTACTACTACTACTACTACTACTACTACTACTGCTACTGGTACTACTATTTTTTTTCCTACTACTATTAGTTCTACTATTAGTACTCTTACTACTACTACCACTACTATTGCTGCTGCTGCTACTAATACAATGATTACAACTACTGCTACAACTACAACTATTGCTACCACTACTACTGCTTCTGCTACCACTAGTACGACTTCTACTAGTACGACTTCTACTATTACTACTACTACTACTATATTTGTAACTAGTACAACTGCTACTATTGTTGTTGCTGCGGTTGCTACTGCTACTACAACTACAACTACAACTATGACTACTACTTCTGTACAGTTACTACTACTACTACTACTACTATTATTGCTACTACTACTGAACTACTGCGATAACAACAACTACTACTATAACACTGCTACTACTGCTACTGTTGCCGCTATTACTAGTGGTACTGCAACTGCAACTAATGCTACTACAGCTACTACTACTGTTACTACTACTGCTACTAGTCTTACGACTACTACTACTGCTGCTGCTAGCACCAATGGAACAATAACTACAACTATCGCTACTGCGATTACTGCTACTACTGCTGTTGCTATTACTACAACTAAAGCTACTACTGCTACTACTGCTACTGCTGTTGCTACTGTTGCTGCTGTTGCTGCTGCTGCTACTAATAGTGCTAATACTGCAACTCCTACTTCTACTACTGATACTATTACTGCCACTACTACTAGTACTACTACAACTACTAATACCACAACTACTACTACCATTGCTACTACTACCATAGCTACAACTACTTCTACTGTTACTAATACTACTTCTCCTCCTACTACTACAACTGCTCCTACCACTACCACTATTACTACTACTACTAGTAGTAGTTCTATAGCTACTACTACTACTACTATTACTACTACTGCTGCTGCTACTGCCACTACTGCTACTACTCCTATTACTACTACTACTATCACTAGTACTACTATTATTACTACTACAACTTATATTACAACTACCACTACTATTACTTCTCCTACTACTACTACTACTACTACTACTACTACTAATTCTACTACAACTTCCACTATAGCTACTGTTCCTGTTACAACCACAATTACTTCTATTACTACTACTACTACTACAACTACTACTGCTGCTACTACTACTACTACTGCTGCTGCTACATCTATCACTACTACTACTATTTTTCATACAACAATGACTATGACTACTACTACTGCAACTACTATTATGCAATTACTGCTATTACTACTCTTGCTGCTACTGCTACTACTACTTCTTTCACTACTTCTACTACAACTCCAGCTACTACTACCACTACTTCTATTGCTACAACTAGTTCTACTATATTTACTGATACTGCCAATATTTCAACTACTGCTACAACTGCTACGTCTACAACTTCTGCTATTACTGCTACTACTGGTATGACTGATACTGCTGCAATTGCTGCAACGGCTATTACTACTATTACTAGTGCTACTAGAACTGCAACCACTGCTGCTACTACTACTAATCCAACTACTACTACTACTATTACTACTATTGTTGCAGCTGCTGTTGCTCCTCCTGCTGAAACTACTACTACTCCGACTACTACTATTACTA
The DNA here is from genome assembly GCA_005019695.1 of Trichopus zeylanicus subsp. travancoricus. Lineage (NCBI taxonomy): Eukaryota > Viridiplantae > Streptophyta > Magnoliopsida > Dioscoreales > Dioscoreaceae > Trichopus > Trichopus zeylanicus. The sequence goes on from RXID01022081.1 coordinate 23,814, forward strand.
CTATTACTACTACTAGTACTGCTGCTGCTGCTACTATTGCTGTTGCTACTACTACTACTACTACTACTTCCACTACGACTAGTACAACAACAACTACTACTACCTCCACCACTGCTGCTATTGCTACTGCAACTACATTACTTCTACAACTACTACTTCTACGAGTACTATTATTTCTATTGCTACAACTTCTACTACTCCTGCCACGACTATAGCTACTACGACTACTGCCGCTACTACTTCAGCTACTAGTTATACTACTACTACTACGACTTCTAGTCCGACTACTTCCCTTACAATTACTACTGCTATGACAACTGCCTCTACTCCAACAACAACTGCTACAATTACTATTACTGCTACCGCTCCTACTACTAGTCCAACTGCTACTACTACTAGTACTACTATTAACACTACTAATACAACTATTAATACAACAACTACTACTACTTCTACTACTAGTGCCACTACTATGCTACTGCTACTACTACTTCTGCTACAACTACTGCTACTACTACTTCTGCTACAACTACTGCTACTATTGCTACTACTACTACTCCTACTACTTCTACTGCTACTACTACCACTTCTACTACTACCACTGCTGCAGCTGCTGCTGCTGTTGCAACTAATGCTACTACTGCTACTTCTACTACCACAGCTGCTGCTGCTGCTACTACCACTACTCCAACTACTAGTACTACAACTACTACTACTACTTTTGCTACTACTGTTACTATTGATACTGCTACGGCTACTACTCCTAGTACTACTGCTACAGCTACTAGTCCTACTACAGCAAGTGCAACTACTCCTACGACTACTACTACTACTACCACTACTACTAGTACTATTGCAACTACCATTACTACTACCGCTACTACTACTCCTCCCACTACTACTGCTATTGCTAGTACTTTTGCTAGTACTGCTACAACTACAATGTCTACTACTATCACTACTGCTACTACAACTACACATACTACTAAAAGAGCTAATACTACTACTACTACTGCGACCACTACTACTACTCCTACCATTGCTACTACTTCTACAACTCCTACGACTACTACTGTTATAGTTACTACTACTGTTGCTACTTCTACTACAACAACTACTACTACACTACTACTTCTATGATTACAAGTACTTCTACTACTTCTAATTCTGCTACTACAGCTGTTGCTGGTACTACTCCTACGACTACTCCTACTAATACTACTACAACAAGTACTATGCCTCCTACTACCCTAGCTACTACAACTGCTACGACTACTACTACAACTAACCTATTGCTAGTGCTACTCCTACTCCAACTAGTACTACTACTCCAACTACACCTACTACTATTACTACTACTTCAACTCCTCCTGCTCCTACTACTATTCCTAGTACTACTACTACAACTTCTTCTATTATAACTACTACTACTACTACTACTATTATTGTTACCGCTACAACTTCTACTATTGCTATTACTACTACAATTACTACTGTAACTATCACTATTGCTGCTAATTCACAACCACAGCGATTGCTACTGTTGCTAACGCAACTGCGATGACAACTGCTCCTACTACTACCGCTACCGCTACTACTACTGCTACTACTACTACAACAACTACTACTACTACCACTACTACTAGTAGTAATAATGCTAGTCATTCTACTGCTATTGCTACTACTGTTGCTGCTACTTCTACTATCGCGACCACTAAAACTATGATAGCAGGTACCGCTCCTACAACTTCCACTACTACGACTATTACTACCAATACTACCACAACTCTCACTCCTACTACTGCTACTACTATTACCACTCCAATTACTCCTACTGCTCCTACTACTCCTCTTACTGCTACTATAGCTGCTACTACTCTACTACAACTATTGTTACTGCTACAGCAACTACTGCAACGACTACTACTACTACTCCTCGAACTACTACTTCTGCTACTACTACAACTACTGCTTCTACTACCACTACTTATGCTACTACTTCTGCTACAATTGCTAATACTACTACTATTACTACTACTACTTCTCCTACTCCTACTACTCCTAGTACTATTATTGTTGCTGCTACAACTATATTTGCTACTACCACAGCTATCGCTACTACAACAACAACTACTACTATTGCTTCTACTACTACTACAACTACTATAGCTACTCCTAGTACTACTACAATAGCTCCTACTACTGCTGTTTTGTTGCTACTACTACAACTCCTACAATAACAACTACTGCTACTGTTACTACGACACAGCTATAAATGCTACTACTACTGCTGTTGTTACTATTTCAGCTGTTACTACTGTCGCCACTACTACTAGTACAACTACTACTACTACTACTACTACTACTACTATTTCTACTAGTGCTGTTATTGATGTTCTACTACTACTACTGCGACAACAACAACAACAACTACTACTACTATTGTTGTTGCTGCTGTTTCTATAACTACTCTTACTACTTCTTCTACTACTACTACTATTGCAACTAGTATTACATCTACCACTATTGCTGCTTCAATTACTACTACTACTACATCTGCTGCTACTACCACTGCTACAACCAAAAGTAGTACTGCAACAACAACAACTACTACAACTCCTACTACCATTACTATTGCTACCAGTGCTACAACTATTACTACTAATACTGCTACTACTACCATTGTTGCAAGAACTACTGCTGCAACTACAACTGCTACTACGACTATTGCTGCTGCTGCGACTACAAAATGACTACTACTACAACTATTGCTGCTGCTGTTGTTGCTACTGCTACTATAGCTACTACTACTGTTACTGCTATTACTAGTACAACTACAATGCCTGCTGCTGTTACTACTACTTCTACTGCTACGAATGCTTTGACTAATGCTACTACCGCTACTACTACTACTAGAACAATAACTACTACTACAACTAGTATTACTACTACTATTACTACTACTACTACGGGTACTACTAGTACTACGATTACTACTACCACTTGTAGTAGTAGTAATACTACAGCTACTACTACTATTGCTCCTACTACTACTACCACTCCTGCTACTATTACTACCACAACTACTATTACTACAACTACTATAACAACTACTGCAACTTTTACTACTACTGCTGCTGCTACTACTAGTACTAGTACTACTACTACTTTTACTACAACTACTGCTGCTACTGTTGTAGCTAGTACTACTACTCCTCCTCCTCCTGCTGTTGTTGCTATTAATGTTGCAACTACTATTACTACTGCTACAACTTCAACTATTACTACTACTGTGACTGCTTCAACTACTACTTCTACTACCGAGGCTACAACTAATGCTTCTGCTCTTGGTACCTCTGCTGTTGCTACTACTACTGCTACTATTACTATGACTACAACTATAAATTCTACTACTACTGCTACTATTACTACTGCGGATACTACTTCTACCACTACTACAACTACTATAACCACTTCTACTAGTGTTGTTGCTACTGCAATAACAACAACAACAACAACTACTGCTACCACTACAACAACAACAACTACTACTACGACCACTACTGCTATAACTACTACTGCAACTACTACTACTACTACTATTGCTGCTATTGCTACTACAACTATAACTCTTACTATTTCTCCTGCTGCTACTACTACTACTACAACTACTGCCGCTTCGACGACTATGATCACTAGTACTACTGGTACTACTTCCGGTACAACAACTCCTGTTACTACAACAAAAACTACTAGTACTACTGTAACTACTTATGCTAATACTACTACTATTACTACTACTACTATTACTGCTACTGCTACTACTGCTACTACTACTAGTACTGGTACTACTATAGCTACTATTGCTTTTGCTATTATAACAACCACTATTATTTTTGCTACTACTACTGCAGCTGTTACTACTGTTGCTGCTACTACGACTACTACTACTACTGCTACTTCTACTAGTACTATTACCACTGTGGCTACTACTACTATTGCTACTAGTCCTTGTACAGCTACTATGACTAATACGACTACTACCAGGCCTGCTGCTACTACTACTACTACTATTACAACGGCTGCTATACTACTACTACTACTATTAGTGCTACTACTTCTATTGCTACTGCAACAAGCATTGGTGCTTATTCTTATATTACAACTACTGTTGCTTCTACTGCTACTACAACGAGCACAAGTGCTTCTTCTTATATTACTACTACTGCTCCTTTGAGTGCTACTACTACCCTTTGTGCAAGTACTAGTACTGCTACAACTACTACTTTTGCTGCTGCTACTACAACTACTTCTGCTGCTCCTGCAACTTATGCTACAACCATTAGTACTACTACTACTGTTACTACTTATACTACTACTCCTACTCCTACTCCTCCTAATACTACTGCTGCTACTACTACTACTACTACTATTCCTACTCCATCTCCTACTCCAAGTACTACTACTACTGTTACTTCTACAACTACAAGTACTCTTGCTACTACTACTACTACTACTATTAATACTTCTACTCTGACTACTGTAACTAATATTATTGCCACTACCACTACAACTACCACTGCTGCTGTTACAACTACTACTACTACTTCTACTACTACTACTACTACTACTGTAACTACTAGTCCTACACCTACTACTACTGCTACTGCTATTACTACTACTACTACTCCTACTACTACTATAACTACCACTCCTACACCTACTACTGCTACTGCTACTACAACTACCACTACTACAACTACTACTATTACTACTGCTGCTACTGCTACTACTACTATTACTACTGCTCCTACTATTATTACTACTGCTCCTACTACTACTACTACTACCACTACTACTACTACTACTCTTACTATTGCTCCTACTACTCCTACTGCAACAGCTACAACAACTACTATTACTACAACAACAAGTACTACTACTACTATTATTACTACAGCTACTAGAACTACCACTAATACTACTACTACTACTATTACTACTACTACTACTGTTGCTGCTACTATTACTGCAACTGCGACCGCTACTACTGCAATTATAACCACCACTACTACTACTACTATTGCTTCTATTAGTATTGCTACTGCTGCTAGAACAACAACTACTAATACTACTACCCCCACTACTACTATTACTACTTCTACTACTACTACTGCTGCTGCTACAACAACTACTACTACTACTAACACTACTACTACTACCACCACTACTACTAGTAGTACTACAACCACTACTACTACCACGCCTACTTCTAATGAGACTACTACTACTGCTTTTGCAACATCTACTACAGCTTCTACTACCACTAGTACCATTGTTGCCACAACTACTAATACTATTACTGTTGCTACTACTATTGCTTCTACAACTACTACTCATACTAGTATAGTTGCTACTACTAAAACTGCTACCACTATGGCAACTGCTACTACTACAGCTCCTCCTACTACTACTTCTACTATAGCTACTACTGCTAACACTACTACCACTGCCTTTACTACTATTACTACTACTGCTGCTATTATTCCTACTGCTACTACTTTGGCTCCTACTAGTACCACTTGTGCTACTACTACAGCAGCTACTGCCACTACTAATTCTGCACCGACTTCTGCAACTACTAATACTACTACTACTACCCCTGCTATTACTAAAACTGCTGCTACTAATATTACTACTACTACTACTACTCCTATTGCAACTAATACTACTACTACTACTACTACTACTACTATTACTACTATTATTGCTACTACTATTGTTGTTGTTGCAACTGCTACTGCTACTACTGCTACTACTACTAGTGCTGCTATTTCTACGACTTCAACTACTACTATGACTACTACTACGGCTATTGCCTCTGTTATTATAGCTACAGCTACTACTGTTACGAGTTCTACTCCAAGTAATACTACTACTCCTACTATTTCTATTACTTCTATGACTTCCCCTACTACTAGTCCTATAGCCACTACTATTCTACAACTACCACTAGTACAACAACAACTAATACCGCAACTACTACTACTAATATTGTTTTTGCTACTACTCCTACTACTGCTACCCATACTATTACTACTACTACAACTACCATAACTACTAGTGCTACTACTGTTGCTACTACTGCAAATGCTACTGCTACTTCTACTGCTGCTGCTACAACTACATTGGCAACTATTAGTGTTGCTACTACTACTGCTACAACTACTACAACTATTACTCTTACGGCTTCTCCTCCAACCACTACTACTGCAACTACTACCGTTACTACAACTGCTACTACTTCTGCCACAACTACTATTGCAACTATTACTATTGCTACTTCTACTACTGCGACATCTACTAGCACTACACCAACTATACCGACTATAGTTGTTACAACTACAGCTACTACTACTACAACTACAGCAACAACTACTATAACTACTTCTACGACTGCAACTATGACAACAACTACAACTCTAACTGCTTCTACTCCCACTACCACAATAGCTACTACTACTACTACCGCTTGTGCTACTACTACAGCTAGTACTACTCCAGCTACTATTTCTACTACAACAACTACTAGTACTACTATAACTACCATAACTCCTACTAATATTATAACTACTACTAGTACTACTACTACCGCAACTCTTACTACTATTATTACTACTACTACTACTCCTGCAGCTGCTACCAATACTGCTACTATGGCTGCTGCTACTACAACTACTGATGTTGCTACTCCTATTACTGCTACAAGTATCGCTTCTACTACTACTAATGCTACTACTACATCTACTACTGCTGTAGCCGCTAACACCACTATAACTACTACTAATACTACTACGATTGCTGCTCCTATTAGTACTACCACTACTACTGCACTTGCTGCTGGTGCTGCTATAGCTAGTACTACAACAACAACTACTACTGCTATAACAATAACTACTACAGCTACTTCTACTACTACGACTAGCTACGACTACTACTAATACAACAACAACCATAATTACTACGGCTACTACTATTGCCACTGCTACTACTAATACTGCTACAACTTCTACTAATACTACTACTATTGATGGCATTACTCCTACTACTACCACTACCTCTCCTACTGCTACTGCTACACCTATTGCTACTGCTATAACTACTACTACTATAGCTACTACAATTACTGCTACTTCTAATACTACTACTACTACTACAACAACAACAACAACAACAACAACAACTACTACTACTACTACTACTACTACTACTACTACTACTACTACGACTACTACTACTACTACTACTACTACTACTACTACAACTATATGCTACTACAATACTACTGCTACTACTACTACTACTACTACTACTACTACTACTACTACTACTACTACTACTACTACTACTGCTACTACTACTACTACTACTACTACTACTACTACAACTGGGGGCAGGACTCCTGCAACTACAACTACTGCGCCTACTACTATTGAGACTTTTACTCTTCCTAGTACTTCTACTACAACTACTATTGCTTCTTCATCTACTACTACTGCTACTGCAACTGCTACTGTTACTACTATGACTGTTGCTACTACTACTATGACTACTAGAACGATAATTACTGATACTACTGCTAGTACTACTGCTACTATCCTGCTACTACTACTAATATTGCAACTACTATTGTTACTGCTACAACTAATACTACTATAGCTACTACTATTGCCACTACAACTAATGGTACTACTCTTGCTACTACCACTACTACTCCTACTACTACCGATACTACCATTGCTACTGCTACAACAACTACTACGACTCGTACTACTACTGCTACTACTCCTGCTTCTACAACTACGGCTCATACTAGTACTACTACTACTACTAAAACGGATAGCACTATGGCAATTGCTACTACTACTACTACTATTACAACTGCTACTACAAATATAGCTACTACTGCTACAACTACTGCTACTACTGCTGCTGCTACTACTACTGCTGCTACTCCTACTAGTCCTAATATTACTACATCTACTACTACTGCTACTGCTACTTTTACTTCAACTACCTATGCTATTACTTCTGCTCCTACAACTAGCACTTCTGCTACTACAACTGCTGCTACTACTACTACTAATTTTGCAACGACTAATGCTGCTACTAGTACTACTTCTGCTACTAATACTACTACCATTATAACTACTATTAGGGCTACAACTACTAACACTACAACTAGTACTGCTACTACTAATACGTCTACTACTACTATGACTACTACTGCTACTAATACTACTACTACCACTACTACTACTTTTGCTACAACTACCACTGCTACTACAACTACTATTACTATTATTGCTACTACTACAACTACAACTACTCCTTCTGCTACTACCACTACTATGAATACTACTACTACTAGAACTACTATAGCTATTGCTACTACTACTCGCACTATAACTACTCCTGTTATTGCTACTACAACAAGTACTACTATGACTACTGCTACTACTACTACAGCTGCCGCTTCTACGACTTCAACTACTACTATGACTACTACTACTTCTACAACGTCTGCTACTATCGCTACTGCTACAACTGTCACTACAACTACTGCAACTAATACTACTACTGCTGGTACTGCGGCTACATCAATGACGACAATGACATGTGCTACGATTACAACTACAGCTACTACTACTACTACCACAACTGCTACTACAACAACAACTACTACTACAACTACTATTTCTAATACTGCTTTTGCGGCTACTGCTCCTACTGCTACTACTACGACAGCTAATGTATAATCCTGCTACCGCTACTACTATAATTGCTATCGCTACTACTGTTGCTACTACACCTACCACGACCACTAGTGCTACTTCTACTACTACTGCTACTGCTACTGCTGCAAATGCTACTGCTTCTACAACTATTGCTGCTACTGCTACAGTCACAACCACTACTACTGCTACTTCTAATACTACTACCGCTACTATTGAGATCACTACTACTACCACTGCTACAACTACTGCTGATGCAAATAATGCAACTGTTGCTACTACTAGTGCTACTGCTTCTGTTACTTCTAGTAGTGCCACTGCTACTTCTGCGTCTACTACAACTAGTACGGCTACTACCCCTATAGCTTCTACTCCTACTATTGCTACTACAATTACATCTAATACCACTACTACTACTACTGTCACTATTGCTACAACTATCACTACTACTATTATTACTACTACTACTATTATAACTCCAACTATGGCTACTACTTCTACTACTACTGCTAGTGCTACTACAACAACAACTACTACGACAACTACTACTACTGCTACTCCTACCACTACTTCTAATACTGGTGCAAATACTGCTCCAACTACTACAGCGGCTGCTGCTACTACTACTACCACTACTACTGCTTCTACTGCTGCTACTATAGCTGATACTACTGCTATTATTATTCCTACTACTATTGCAACTACTACTACTCCTACTACCCCAAGTGCTACTAGTACTACAATTATTATTACTTCCAGTACAACTACGACTACCACGACTGCTACAGCTACAGCTTATTACTATTACTACTGCCACAACCACTACTACTACTGCCACAACTACTACTACTGCTACTAATGCTACTACCACAACTACTTCTCTGACTACTACTACTGCTGCTACTATGACTCGTACTGCTACTACTACTACTATTACTACCACTACTACTGCTACTCTCACTCCTACTACAACTACAACTACTACTTCTGTTATTATTGTTGCTAGTACAAATACTACAACTACTACTACTGCTACTGCTACTACAACTACTACTATTGGTTCCGCTACTATTCCTACTACTGTTACTGCTACTACTCCTACCACTACTATTACACTACTACAATTGCTACTACAGCTACCACAACTACTACTCCTACTACTACAGTTACTACAACTACATCTGCTACTGCTACTGCTGCTGCTGCTATTACGACTATTGCTACTACAACAACTACTACTACTACTATTCCTACTACTTCAACTACTACTAACACAACTAATACAATAACTACTACTAATATTACTACTATTAAAGCATCTTACCACTACTACTACAACTACTGCAACTACCACTTGTACTACCACGTCTACTACTAATACTACTCCTACTACTACTACAACTCATAATTCTTCTACGACTACTGCTATGACGGCAATTGCTACTGCTGCTACTTCTACTACAATTACTACTACTTCTACTACTACGACTACTACTACTACTACCACCACCACCACTATTGCTACTCCTACCACTACTGCTGCTACTGCTACTACTACTATAGCAAATACTACTTCTGCTGCTAGTACTTCTAATACAATTACTACTATTGCTACTACTACTACTGCTGCTGCTACTACTACTACCACTCCTACAACTACTACAGTTATTACTAATAACGCAACTAGTACAACTACTGCTACAATTGCTCTTGCTACTGCTATTGCTGCTGCTATACCTACTACTTCAACTACTGCTACATCTACTTCTGCTAATTCTACTACACTACTACTATAATACTATACTTATACTGCTTCTACTAATGCTACTATTACAAATAATACTACTACCACTGCCAATACTACTACTACTATCATAACTTCTACTATTACTACTTGTACTAGTACCGCTACTACTATGGCAACTACTATTAATACTCCCACTACTGCTGATACTACAACTACTGCTACTAATGTTGCCACTACTACTACTACTGCTACTACTACTACTACTACTATTGCCACTACTACTACTACTAGTACTACTACTATCCTACTACTACAACTACTGCTACTACTGCTACTACTACAACTACACCTACTACTACTGCTATTGCTAATACGATGGCTACCACTAATGATACTTCTGCTACAACAACAACTACTACCACTATTACTACTCAAACTGCTACTACTTCTACTATTACTACTATTAAAACTACTTACTACTACTGCTCCTGCGAAAACTGCTACAACTACTGCTACAACTACTGGTACTACTATTCGTGCTATTGTGACTCCTACTACTCTTACTATTATTGCCACATCTACTACTACTACCACAACAACAACTGCTACTGCTACTGCTGCTACTGCTAATACTACAATAACAACTACTACTACAGCTGCTGCTACAACAACAACTACTACTATTGCTACTGCTAGTACTACAACAATAACTACTACGACTACTACTGCTATTACTACAGCAACTGCTAATACTCCCACATCTACTACTACTACTACAACTACTACACCTACCGCTACTTTTGTTTTTTTTACAACTATTGCTACTACTACTATGCTACTATTGCCACTGCTAGTACTACAACTACTTCTACTCGTACTACTACTACTAACACTACCCCTACTCCTACTACTATTGCTTTTGCTACTTCTAGTCCTACTACTGAAACTACTACTTCAACCACTACTACCGCTACTTCCGTTACTACTACTATTCCTACTACTACAACTGCGGCTACTACTATAACAACTACAACTACTTTTGTTACCGCTACGGCAATGGCCACTACTACCACTAGTACATGTACTACTGCAATTGCTATGGCTAATAGTCCTACTGCTGCTGCTGCTACTACTACTATTACTAGTACTACTACTGTGACTACTGCTGCTGCTGCAACTGCAACTGCTACTAATAATACTACCACTACTGTTGCTACTGCTACTACTTCTGGTACCACTGTTACTAGTATTACTACAGCTACTACAACTACTACTAGTACTACAACTACTACTGTTGCTACTATTATTGCTACCAGAACCACTACGCCTAAAACTACTGCTACTACTACTACTGCTGCTACTATTACTTCTGCTACTACTTTTGCTACTGCTACTAATACTACTACTACTACTACAACAACAACAACTATTACTACTACTGCTACTGCGACACTACTACTACTCCTAGTACTACTACTACTCTTACTGCTACTACTGCCACTACTACTACAACTATCATAGCTAGTACTACTACTTCCCCTACTACTCCGGCAACTACTCTTCGTATAACTACTACTACTACGACTACTCCTCCTACTACTGCCACTACTACTCTTGCTGCTGCCACAACTATTGCTACTACTACTCCTACTGCTACTCCTCCTACAACTACAATAACAACAACAACAACTACTACTATCACTACTGCTACTACTATTACTACTACTAACATTACAACTACTACTGTTATTACTACCCTACAACCACAACTACTGCCACTATAACTGCAACTACTGCAACTGCTACTACTTCTGCTACTACTACTACCACTACTACTACTACTATTACTGCTGCTACTACTACTACTACTCCTATTGCTACTTCTACTACTCCTCCTCCAAGCATTGCTGCTGCTACTACTACCACCACTACTACTGTTACCGCAGCTGCTGCTACTACTACTCCTGCTACAGTTGCAACTACCACTCCATCTACTGCTGCAACTACCACTACTAAACCTCCTCCTACTGCAACTGCCACAACTACTACTACAACAATAAAAACTACTACTACTACTACTACTACGACGACTTTTAATACTACTATTGCTTCCAGTTCTACTACTACCACTGCTACTACAACTGTTACTACTACTAATATTTCTTCCACTAATACTTCTCCTACTACTACTTCTACTACTGCTACTTCTGCAAGTCCTACTACAACAACAACAACAACAAGAACAACAACAACAACAACAACAACAACAACTACTACTACTACTACTACTACTACTACTACTCCTGCTACTGCTACTCCATCTACTGTTACTAATGCTACCACCACTTCTTCTAGTCCCAATACTACCACTGCTACTACAACTGTTGCTACTGTTACTACTACTACAAATACTACCACTATTTTTGCTACTGCTACTTCTACTACAACTACTGCTACTACAACACAAAATACAACTACTACTACGGCCACTATTGCTACTACGACTACTACGACTACTACTACTTCTACCACTATTGCAACTCCTTCTACTGGTACTGCTACTGCTAATACTACTATTTCTGTTCTGACTAATACTTCAACTACTACTACACTTGCTAATGCTACTACTACTATTACTACCAATACTGCCACTACACTCACTGCTTCTATTTCTACTATAACTACTACTCCTACTGCTACTAATACTACTATTACAACTGCTACTGCTACTACAACCGCTTCTACTAATACTGCTATTACCGCTACAACTACTATTACTTTTGCAACCATAGTTACTACTCTTACTACTACTGCTACTACTGCAATGACTACTACTGCGGCTACATCTATGTTGCTACTACTCCTATCGCTACTGGTACTACTGATTCTACTGCTACTAGTACAACTTCTGCTGCTACTACTACTACTACTACTAATACTACAACAACTACAACTACTACTATTACTACAACTACTGTTGCTGCTGCTACTACTACTGCCACTACTGCTACTAATGTGACTGCTACTACTACTATTCTACTACAACAAATACTCCTCGTACAACTACAGCTACTACGACTACTCCTACTATTACTGCTACTACCGTTGCGGCTGCTACTAATATCACTACTACTACTACTATTACGACTACTTGTACTATTACTACTTCTACTGCTACTACTACTGCCACTGCTATTATTACTGCTACTACTATTACTACTATTAATACTATGACTACTGCTACTGCAATTGCTACTGTTACTACTACTACTGCTTCTACTACTCATACAACTATTGTCATTGCTCCAACATACATCTACTACAACTGCTACTACTATTGCTATTATGTCTACTACTAATACTACCACTGCTACAACTGCTACAACAACTACTACTACTCCAATCGTTACTTCGACTGCTGATGTTACTACTACTCCAACTACTCCTCTTGCCACGACTGCTACTACTACTATCACCACTACTAATACTGTAACTACAACTACTACTACTACAGCTACTGCTGCAACTACCACTACTACTACTATTGCGACCACTAATACTACGCCTCCTAATGCTACAATTGCCACAACTACTACAACTATTACAACTACTACTACTACTGCGACAATAATGACTACTAGTACAACAACTACTACAACTGCTACTAATGCTTCTACCACCACTGCTTCTCCTACTACTACTTTTGCTACGACTCCTACTACTGCTACCCCTAGTACTGCTACTGCTACTACTACAACAACAACAACAATAACTACTGTAGCTACTACTACTAATGCTCCTGCCACTACTGCTACTCCTACCACTACTACTATTGCTGCTGCTACCACTACTACAACTACTATTACTAGTGTTGTCACTACTATTGCTACTGCTACTACAACAACTACTATTATTGCTACTACTATTGCTACCACCACTACTACTATTGCTAAAATAATTGCTACCATGGCTACCACTACTACTACCGCTACTATGGCTACTACCACCAATACTACTCCTTCTGCAACTACTACTACACCTTCAACCACAACTATTGCTGCGGATAACAAGACTACTACTACTACAACTACAACATCTACTACTACTACTAGAACTACCAAAACTCCTACTACTATTATTACTACTACTAGTACTACTACTACCACAACTCCAACTCTTATTGTTACTACGATTGCTACTCCTACAACTGCTACTAGTACTACTACTAATGTTGTTGTTACTGCTACTGCTATGACAACTACTTCTACTGCTGCTGCTGCTATTACTACTGCAACTACTACTATTGCTGCAGCTATTACTACTACTACTACTACTGCTACTACTACTACAACAACAACAACAACAACAACAACTACTACTACTACTACTAATAATAATAATAATAATATTGCTACTATGGATAGAGTTATAGCTACTACTACTACTACTGATACTAATACAACTACTGCAACTACTGCAACTTTCTACATCAACAACAACAACTACTACTAGTACTACTCTTGCAACTACTACGATACTACTGGTACTATTGCTAATACTACTACTATTCTTCCAAATACTCCTACTACTAGTACTACTACTACAACTACTACAGCTACTGCTGCTTCTACTACTACTACTACCACCACATATACTACTACTGCTGCTGCTGCTACAACTACTCCTATTTCTGTAGCTTTTGCTTATACAACAACCGCTACTACTACTACAACTGCTACAATTATGGCAACTGCTATTACTACTATTGTACTACTGCTACAACAACAACAACAACTACTGCTACTTCTACTACCACTACTGCAATTATTGCTGCTACTACTGCTACTAATGCTACTTTTACTATGACTGCTTTTGCTACTACAACTGTCACTTTTGCTTCAACTAATTTTGCTACTACTTTTGCAACTACTATTGCTACTACTACTACTACTGCTAATAATTTTGGTACTACTTTCGCAACCACAAATGCTACAATAACAACTGCCACTACAACTAATAGTACTACTATGACTAATACTATTACTTGTACTATCATTGCTACTACAACTACTGCTACTACTACTACTACTACTACTTCTTCTACTACTACTACTACTACTACTACTTCTACTACAACTATTGCGACAACTACTTCTGCATCTACTAATACAAATAGTGCTACAACTACTGCTGATACGACTGCTGCTACTTATACTACTATTCCTACTACAAGTGCTACTGCTACTACTACTAATGCTACTGCTAGTACTACTACTACTACTACGACTACTGCCACACTACTACTACTACAACTGCTACTACATCTACTACCGGCACTCCTACTAATACTACTACTCTTACGACTGCTTCTACTACTTCTTCTAGTACTAATATGACTACCGCTACTACTATTACTACTGCTGCTGCTACTAGTACCTCTACTACTGCTACTGCTACTACTACTTTTGCTAATACGGAATCTGCTACTACTGCTATACTATAGCTACTGCTGCTAGTATTACTACCACTGCTATCCCTACTACTGCTACTCCTACTACTACTACTACAACTGAGAAGACTACTAGTACTACTACTACTGCTGGTACTATTGCTGCTGCTGCTACTATCGTGGCTACTACAACTGTCGCTAATACATTTGCTACTACTCCTATAGCTACTACTACTATTGCTGCAACTAATACAGCTACTACTACTACTGACATTGCTACTACAACTGCAACAGGTACTACTATTACTACTGCAACTGCTACAACTGCTATAGATAGTACACCTACTGGTTCTACTCCTACTACTACAAATACTATACTATCACTACAACTAGTACTACTACTTTTGCCACAACTACTACTGCTACTATTAGTACTGCTACTTCTACCACTGCTTTTGCTACTACTACTACCACTACCACTACAGCTACTACTATGACTGCTACTACTACTACAACTACTACCCCAACTGCTTCTACTCCTACTACTACGATAGCTACTACAACTGCGGCTACTATTGCTATTGCTACAGCTACAGCTACTACTACTACTTCTTCTACCACAGTATCCACAACTACTACTACAATTGTCGTAACACCTACTACCATTATTACTATTACTAGCACTACTACTACCAAAACTCTTACTACTACTATTCGTACTACTTCTACTCTTGCGGCTGCTACTACTACAACTACTACGACTGCTACTACTACAAGTACTGCTTTTACTAGTACTACTAATACAACTATTACTACTGCTGCTGCTGCTAACATTACTGCTGCAACTACTACTACTACAACTCATACAGCTACTACTATAACTACTATTGCTGCTACTAGTATGACTACAACAACAACTACTACTACTTCTACTACTACTGGTACTATCCTGCGACTACTCCTACTATTCCTACTAGTACTGTTACTAGTATTGCCACTGCCACTACTGCTCCTACTTCTACTATGCTACTATTGCAACTATTACAAGTAATACTACTACATCTACTAGTACTACTGCTACTGCTACTATTGGTGGCAGTACTCTTGCAACTACAATTACTGTGCCTACTACTACAGTGACAACCATTGTTCCTACTACTTCTACTACTACTACTGCTAATTCTGCAGCTACTATTGCTGCTATTGCTACTACTACTATTACTACTACTGCCGCTACTACTCATGCTTCTACAATAATTGCTCATACTAGCATTGCTACTACTACTAAAATAGCTACCACTGTGGCAAATGCTACTACTATTATTGCTATTACTACCACAGCCACAACTGCTACTACTACTATAGCTACAACTGTTTCAACTACTACCGCTACTACTACTACAACTACTTCTACTACAACTGCTACAACTACTACCACTGTTGTTCATACTAATGCTATTATTACTACTGCTACTTTTACTTTAGCTACTTCTGCTACTACTTCTGTGGCTACTACTACTATAATTATTACTACTGTGGCTACTACTATTTCTACAGCTACAACTACTGTGGCTACTACTACTGGTACTACCGCTACAACTTCTACTACTACTTTTATTGCTACAAATGCTGTCGCCACTGCTGCTTCTCCGACTACTACTGTTACTACTACTACTTTTGCTACAGCTACAACTACTTCAACTACTACTACTACTACAACTACTGCTACTACTACTACTACAGCTACTGCTACTACCACCACCCCTACTACTACAACTCTCACCCGTACTACTACTAAAACAACAAAAAGAGCTACTACTGCTGCTACAAAAGCTACTACAACTGCTGTTACTACTACTACTACTACACCTACTTCGACTGCTTTTGTCACTATTCGGATTACTGCTACTGCTATGACACCTACCACTACTATGACTAATACTACTACTTCCACTACTACTACTACTACTGCAACTACTACTACTCTTACTGCCACTACTGCTACTCCTACTACTACAGCTACTACTACTACTAGTACTAGTACTATCCCACTACTACTACTACTACAACTACAACTACTGCTACTACTGCTACTATTGCTACTGCCACTACTATAGCTGCTACTACTACTCCTACTACTACTAGCCCTACTAATGTTGCTACTACTACTCCAACTACTACGACGACTACTAGTACAGCTACCGCTACTGTTGTTGCTATTGCTACTACAGCTACTACTACTACAACTACTACTTCTGCCACTACTACTACTCTCGCTACTCTTACTACTACTCATGCTGCTACTATAACTACTGCTTCTCCTACGAGTACTATTATCGCTACTCCTCTCCTACTACTGCTACTAGTCCAACTACTCCTACTACTACTACTACTACTACTGCTGCTGCTGCTAAAGCTACACCAACTACTACTACTACTACTACTCCTCCTACTACTCGCACTCCAACTACTACTACTACTGTTTCAACAGCTATTGTTGTTGTTGCTGCTGCTACTAATACTACTACTGCTACTACAACTACAACAAGCGCTATTACTTCTACTACTACTATTGCTACAACTCGTCCTACTACTGCTACTGCTACTTTTACTGCTACAACTACAACTACTAGTACCGCTACTACTACTGCTACGAATGCTACAACTACTCCTACTACTATTGCTACTGCTACAACTTATACTATTGGTACTACCACTACTGCTACTTCTGCTACTCCTACTTCTACTACTACAATTACTACTATTACGGCTATTATGACTACTACTACTACTACAACAACAACAACAACTTCTATGATTACTACTACTGCTACTCCTACTACAATTGATACTATTGCTACAATAACGACTACTACTACAACTACTACTACTAGTACTAATTCTACTAATACTACAGTTACTCCTACTACTACTGCATCTGCAACTTCTAGTCCTACTACTAATTCTACCACTTCTACCACTAGAACTACTACTACCATTGCTTCAACTACTCTTACTACTTCTGCTGGTCCTACTACTACAACTACGGATACTTCTCCATCTGCTACGACAATTGCTAATGCTTCTACTACTACTACTACTACTACTACTATTGCAATTGCTACAACTAATACTGCTACTACGACTGCACTACTACTGCTATTGCTACTTCTACTACTACTATTACTAGTACAACTACTACTGCTACTGCTACTATTGCTACAAGTACTACTATGGCTACAACAACAACAACTACTACTACTACAGCTATTGCTAATGCAACTACGCCTACTACTGCTACCACTTCTACTACTACCACTATTGCTACTACTGCGACACTACAACTACTACTACCATTACTACTACTACTACAACAAGTCCCACTACAGCTACTACTGTCACAGCTACTACTACTACTTCTACTACACCTCTTGCTACTACTCCTACAACTATTGCTACTACGACTACTCCTACTACTACTACTTCTACGATTGCTACTACTACTGCTACTATTTACTGCTACTACTATTACTTCGATTACTACTACTACTATTGTTACTACTCCTTATACAACTACTGCTACTGCTACTACAACTACAGCTACTACTAATGCTACTACTTGTACCACTACTTCCGCTACTACTAGCACCACTACCACAACAACAACTGCTGCTGCTACTACTACTACAACTCCAATTACCACATCTGCAACTGCTGCTATTATTATTCCAACTACTCCTCCTATCACTCACGAGACTATAACCACTACCATTACTATTGCTACTACTGCGACAACTTCTACTACTACTACGACTATTACTGCAACTACCACTACTATTTCTATTGTTACTACACAACTTGCTAGTACAACTGCCACTACTTCTCCTATTACTACTCCTAATACTAGTACTCTTGCTACTACTATGACTACTACTACTACAATTACTATTGCTACCGCTATTACTACAACTACTACTATGCCTACTATGACCATTGCCACTGCTACTACTACTACTACTACCCTATGTACCACAAGTACTCCAATTCCTACTACTACTACAACAACAACAACAACGATCACTACTCCTACTGGGACAACAACAACTAATACTACTACTTTTGCTACCACTCCAACTACTACTTCTACTCCTATTACTACTACTACTACTACTAATAATACTACTACTACAAATATTACTACTACTGTTGCTGCTCCCCCTATTACTACTGCTACAAATACTATTACTACTACAGCTTTAACTACTTTTGGTGTAGCTATGGCTACTCTATTGCTTCTACAATAACTATTGCTACTACTACTGCGACTTCGCTACCACAACCACTACTACTACTACCACAACTACCACTACTACTACATCAACTTTGACTACTACTGTTACTTTACTCCTGCTGCTACTGCTTCGTACTACCGCTGCTGCTACTTTACTACAACTACTTCTACTAGACCCCTACCTTACTCCTATAACTTTCTCTAATATCAACTACAAATACTACTAAACTATGCTACGGACTACTACTACTCCAATTGCTATAATACTACTCCTACGACGCGAGTTCCCCTTCTTTCCTTTCGATCTTCTCTTTTTGCTTTACACAACGACGACATACGATTAAGACTACAGCCTGCCACTCCAACAACAAAACTACTACTGCTACATAATACTGCTACTGCTGCTGCTGCTGCTACTACTACTACTACTACTACTACTACTATTACTACTACTACTACTACTACTACTACTACTATTACTACTACTACTACTACTACTACTGTTACTGCTCCTGCTACTGCTACTACTAGTACGACTACTACTACTAATAATACTATGATTATTCCTACTACTGTAGGTACTACTACTTCTACTGCTACTAATACTTCTCCCACTACTTCTACTACTACTCCTAGTATACTATTATTATTACTACTACTACTACTACTACAACCACTACAACTACAACGACAACGACTACTATTACTCCTAATATTGCTATTACTACTACTACTAGAACTACTGCTCCAACTACTTCTATTACTACTACAACTACAACTACTCCGATTACTACTAACACTAGTACTTGTACTACTACTTCTACGGCTACAGCTACTACTATTACAACTACTACTTCAACTACAACTACTACTACTATTACTACTACTACATCTACGGCTACTATTACTGCTACTAGTACTACTACAATTACTACTATTACTATTATTTCTACTACTACTACTACAGCCACTTTTACTACTACTACAACAATGACAACTACTACTGCTACTATCACTATTGCTCCAACTACAACTATTACCACTACTATTACTACTACAATCAATAATATTACTACTACTGCTTCTACTACTACTCCTGCTACTACTACTACTGCTACTCCTACACCTACTACTACATCAATAATTACTGCTACTATTTCTACTATTACTACTACTACCTCTACTACAACAGCGACGACTACTACTTCTACTAGTATTGTTGCTACAATAGCTACTACTACAACAACTACTGATGCCACTGCAGCTATTGTTGTTGCTGCTATTGCTCCTTCTACTACTCCTACTACTACAACTGCAACAACAACAACAACAACAACAACTACTACTACTACCACCACCACCACCACCACCACCACCACCACCACCACCACTCCTACTCCTACTACAACTACTACAAGAACAACTACTATAACTACTACTACTACTATGACTACAACTACTAAAATACAACAACTACTACTTCTACTAATACAACAACTACTACAACTACAACAACAACTATTACTTCAACTATTGCTACAACTACTCATACTACTACTACTACTACTACACCAACAACTCCTACTACCACACCAACAACTCCTACTATTGCTACTACTACTTGCACTACGACAACTACTACTACGACTTCAACTACTACTAGTACTACTACTACTCCTCCTCCTCCTCCTCCTCCAACACCTATTCCTTCTACTACTCTTACTACCGCTATTACTACTACTACTACTGCTGCTGCTACTACTTCTTTTGTTACATCGACTCCTACTACTACTACTACTACTACTTCTACTACTACTACTACCACTACTACTATGACTACAACAACTACTACTACTCCTCTTGCTGGTACTACTACTATGGCTATTACTACTACTACTCCTACGACTACATCTTTGCTACTACTACTGCTACTACTACTACAACAACCACAACTACTACTACTACTACTACTACTACTACTACTACTACTACGACTACTGCTATTGCTACTATTACTTCTACTGCTGCTACTACTGCTCGTACTACTACTCCTACTACTATTGCTTCCCCATATACATCTCCTACTACTACTCCTTCTCCTACTCCTTTTCTTACTACTACTCCTTCTACTACTAATACTACTGCTACTACTAATACTACTGGTACAACAACAACAACAACAACTACTACTACTATTGCTTCTACTACTACTGCTATTGCTATTTGTACTAGTACTACTACTACTACCACTACTACTACCACTCCTGCCACTATTACTACTATTACAACTAATACTACTACCAGTATTACTATACCAACAACTACTACTACAATTACTTCCACTCCTACAATGGCCACTGCGACTGCTATAACAACTACTACACTGTTGCTACAACTAATACTACTAGTACTACTACTACTACAAGTACTAATGCTATTACTACTACTTTTACTACTACTAGAACTACTATTACTGCTACTACTACTACAATAACAACAACTGCTACTATTGCTACTACTATTACTACTACTACAATTGCTTCTACTATTACTTCTACTGCTACTACTACTACAACTACTACCACTACAACAACTACTACTACTGCTGCTATTACTACTCCTCCTCTTACAACTACTACTAAAACTACTACCAATACAGCTACTGGCAATTATACTACTACTACTACTTCCACTATACTATTGGTACTACTATTGCACATACTACCATTCCTCTAACAACGACTGCTACTCTGACTATTCCTACTACCACTACAACTACTACTAGTACTACTATTGCTGCTACAACTGCTACTGCAACTACTAATACGACCACCACGACTACTACTGCCACTACCACTACTACCACCACTGCTACTACAACTACTATAGCTACTACTACTGCTACTACAATCATAACTACCACTGCTAGTACTACTACTACTACAAGAACAACTATTGGTACTGCTTTTCCTACAGCAACTTCTACTACTACTCCCACAGCTACTGCTACTGCTACTAATACTACTTCTACTACAGCTAGTAGTACTACAACTATGGCCACTACTACTATGACTACTGCTACTATGACTACTGCTTCAGCTGGTACAGCTACTAATACTACTACTCTTACAAGTACTACTACAACTACTGCTACTACAACAACTACTACTGCTGCTATAACTGCTTCTGCTAATATGACTTCTTCCACTATTGCTTTTACAATTACTGCTACTACTACAGCTACTGCTATTACTACAACTACTACTCCTACTACTGCTACTCCAACTACTACACCTACAACTGATAAGACTACTAGTGCAACTACTGCTACAACTGCGGCTACAACTACTATTATTCCTCCTGCTGCAACTGTTACTGCTACTACTACTGCTGCTACTGTTGCTACTACTACCATGGCTACTACTTCAGCTACTACTGCTACAGCTACTACAGCTGATGCTGCAACTAATGCAACTATTGCTACTATTGGTATTGCTACTACTACAGCTACTACTCTAACTACTAGTCCTACTACTGCAACTCCCACAACTTCTATAGCTACTACTCCTACTGCTTCTACTCCAACAACTGCTACTGCTACTACTACCGCAACTACTAATACTACTTCTGATACCACTACTATTGCCACTTTTATTACTGCTACTTCTACTGAAGCTACTACTACTATTCATGCTATTGCTACAACTAGCACTACTGCTACTGTAGTGAATACAGCTACTACAAGTATAACTATAGCGACTACTACTACAGCTACTACTACGACTGCTGCTATTACTCCAGCTACTACCCCAACTATTTCTACTACTACTAATACAATAGCTACAACTACTACTACTACTACTTCTACTAGAGTAGCTATTACTACTACTACAACTGCCATAACTCCTACTATTATTATTACCACTACTAGCACTACTACTACCACAATTCTTACTACTATTATTCCTACTATTAATTCTGCTACAAGTAGTAGTGCTACTACTACTACTACCACTACTGCAACATGTACTATTTCTACTACTACTACGACCACAAATACATCTAACATTGTTGTTGCTAATAGTACAACTACTACTAATACTACTACTACTACTCATACTACCACTATTGCTACTGCTATTAATACTAATGCAGCTGTTGCTGCTGTTGATGCAGCTATTACTGCTAACACTACTGCTACAACAACAACAACAACTACTACTACTACAACTACTACTACAGCCACTACTACAACTACTACTGCTACACCTACGACTACTGCTACTACTACTACGACTACAATAACAATAATTAATATTACTACTACTACTACTGGTACCATCCTGCTGCTACTACTACTCCTCTTACTGGTATTGCCACTACTATTGCTACTGCTACTGCTAATACTGCTACAACTACTACTACGGCTACTACTGCTCCTACTACTACTGCTACTCCTATTGCTATGGTTACAACTACTACTACTAGAGCTACAACTACTACTCCTACTCCTACTACTATTACTACCACCACTACTACTACTATACTGGTGGCAGTAATCTTGCAACTACAACTACTGCACCTAACACTACAGTGACTACGACTGTACCTACTATGTTTTCTACTACTACTACTACTTTTGTAGCTACAACTGCTACTACTGCTGCTACACTAGTACTATTACTACTACTGCTACTACTACTGCTACTGCTACTATTGCTACTACTTCTTCAACCACTGCTGAAAGTAGCATTGCTACTACTAATAAAACTGCTACGGCAGATCCTACTACTATTACTACTAGTACTACTACTGCTACCACTGCTACTACTACTACAGCTACTACTATTACAACAACTACTACTACTACAACTACTTCTAATACTACTACTACTACTACTACCACTGCTGCTCCTTCTATTCCTATTATGACTATTGCTACCATTACTGCTACTGCTACTGCTACTTTTGTTTTAACTACTTTTGTTACTACTTTTGCTCTTACAACTACCACTTTTTCTACTACTAGTAGTACTACTACTAATTCTGCAACTACTTCAGGCATAACTATGGTACTACTACTACTACTAATACTACTACTAATACTACTACGACTACAACTATTACTGCTGCTTCTCACACGACCACTACTACTATAACTCCTACTACTATTACTACTACCAATACTACTACTACGATGACTATTACTACTATTGCTTCTATTACTATAGCTACCACTACTACTGCTACAGCTATTACCTCTATTAGTACTACTACTCCTACTACGACTACAACTTCTACAACTATAACTTCTACTATGACTACTACTATTGCTGCTACTTCAATTGCTACTACGATTACTACTCCTGCCACTACTTCTACTACTGTAGCAATGCTACTAATGTTACTAGTATTACTGCTACTAATACTACTATTGCGACTACTTCTATTACTACTATGACCTCTGCTAC
Source organism: Trichopus zeylanicus subsp. travancoricus (assembly GCA_005019695.1). NCBI lineage: Eukaryota > Viridiplantae > Streptophyta > Magnoliopsida > Dioscoreales > Dioscoreaceae > Trichopus > Trichopus zeylanicus. The sequence goes on from RXID01022081.1 coordinate 49,567, forward strand.
TCCTACTACTATATTACTGCTGCTACAAATGCTACATTTGGTACTACTACTACTATTGCTACTACTGAGATTGCTGCTATGAAATTGCTACTACTGCTGCTCCTACTACTGCAAAAGCTGCCACTACTACTACTACTGTGGCTACTACTACTGTGACTATTGCTACAATTCTTACTACTATTGTAATTGCTACAATTGTTGCTGCCACTATGGCTTCTCCGACTACAACGACTACCACAAATACTTTTGCTATTGCTACTACTACTACAACTACTACTACAACTACTACTACAACTGCTACTACTACTACCACTACTATTACTACTCTCACCCCTACTGCTACTACAACAACTAATACTATTGCTATTGTTGCTACTACAAATACTACTACTACTATAACTACTACAACTACTACAACTACTACACCTACTGTGATTGCTTCTCCAGCTATTCTGATTACTTCTACTTCTACAACTCTTACCACTACTACTACTACTGCTGCTACTGCTGCTAGTGCTACTACAACTGCTTCTGCTACTACTCCTACTATTACTGCTACTACTACTACACCTACTACTACTACTTCTACCACTGCTACTCCAACTACCACCATTGCGACTACTACTACTACTACTACTATAGCTACTACTACAACTACAACTACTGATAATACAACAACTGCTACTACTACTACTAAAAGTGCTACTACTATCCGACTACTGCTACTACTACTATTACTAAAACTACGGCTACTACTGTTGCTACCGCTACTACAGCTACTACTACTCCTCATCCTCCTATTACTACCCCTACTATTGCTGCCACTACTACTCCTACTATTATGGCTACTACTACAGCTACTGCTACTCCTGGTGCTACTACTACTATAACAACTACTAATACCACTACTACTACTCCTGCTACTATTACTACTACTGCTATGTCTGCTATTACTACTGCTTCTCCTACTACTAATATCATCATTACTCTTACTACTATTACTACCCCTACTACTCCAACTACTCCGACTACTCCTATTACTACTACTCTTGATACTTCTACTGTAACTCCTACTACAACTATTGCTACTGTAGTTATTGCTGTTGTTGTTGTTACAGTAGTAGTAGTAGTAGCAATAGTAGTAGAAGTAGCAGTAGCTGCGATAGTAATTTTATTGGCAATCAAATTAGTGGTGACAGTAGTAGCAATAGTAGCAGCAATAGTAGTACTTATTGTTATTATTGTAGTAGTGGTAGTAGTAGCAGCAGTAGCAGTAGTAGTCGTAGCAGTAGTAGTTGTAGTAACCATAGTAGCAGCAGTAGTAGTAGTAGCAGTCGTAGCAGCAATAGCAGAAGTAGCAGTAGTAGTAGAAGTAGAAATAGAACGAGAAGTAGTAGTAGTATTAATAATAATAGTAATAGTAGTATTAATACTATTAGTAGCAGTAGTGGTAGGAGCGGTAGTAGTATTAGTTGGAGTAGCAGCAGCAGTACTAGTAATAGTCCAACTAGTAGTACTAGTAGTAGTGGTAGTGGGAGAGTAGTACTAGTGGTTATTGTTGGAGAAATAGCAGTAGTTGTTGTTGTTGTTGTTGTTGTTGTAGTGGTAATCATTGTGCTATTTTTGATAGTTATAGTAATAATACAATTACTAGCAGTAGTAATTATAGTAGCAGCAGCAGCAGTAGTAGTAGCAGTAGAAGTAGTAGTGGTCATAGTTGTTTTACCTATTATAGATCAGAAGCAGCAGCAGCAATAGCAGTAGTGGCAAAAGCAGTAGTACTAGTAGTAGTGGTATTGGAAATAGAAGTAGAAATAGAAGTAGTTATTGTAGTAGTCGTAGTAGTTGTAGTTGTAGTAGTAATAGTAGCAGTAGTAATAGTAGCAGTAGTAGTAGTAGTAGTAGTAGTAGTAGTACTAATTGTAGCAGTAGGAGTAGGAGTAGTAGTAGGACTAGTAGTAGTTTTTGTAGGGGTAGTAGAGGCAGTAAGAGTAGTAGTAGTAGAAGTTGGAGTAGTAGTTGCGGTAGTAGGACTAGGCATTTGAATAGTAGTAGTAGTAATAGGAGTGTTAGCAGTAGTTGTTGTACGAGTAGTAGTAGGATTAGTAATAGTAGTAGTAGTGGATGTACTAGTAGGATTATTAGGATTAGTAGTGGTGTTAGTAGCAGTAGTTGTAATAGTAGTTGCAGGAGTAGTAGTGGCTGTAGGTATTGGTGTAAGAGTTGTAGTTGGAGTAGTTGCAGTAGTAGTAGTAGGAGGAGTAGTAGTAGTAGTGTTAGCGTTAGTAGTAGTGGTACTAGTAGAAGGAGGAGTGGTAGCAGTAGCAATCATACTAGTAGTAGAAGCAGCAGCAGCAGTAGTAGTAGTTGTAGTATTTGTAGAAGTAGTTGTAGTAGTAGTCGTACTAGGAGCCGCCGTAGTAGTAGTAGTAGCAGAAGTCATGGTAGTAGTAGACCCAGCAGTAGTAGTAGTAGTTATTGTAGGAGTAGTAGAAGGAGTAGATGTTGTTGTAGTAGTGGTAATAGTAGCAGCAGCAGCAGCAGTAGTAGTACTAGTAGCTATTACTACTACTAATATTATGGCTTCGACTCCTACTACTACTACATTTACTACTACTACTACTACTACTACTATGGCTTCTATTACTACCACCAGTACAACTACTACCGCAGCTACTACTACTTCTGCTAGTACTAATACTAATACTATTACTGTCGCTGTTGCGGCTACTACTCCTACTACTTCACCCACTACTACTATTGCCACTACTAATACAGCTACTGTTTCCACTACTATGACTAGTACTACTACTACTACAACCACTTCTACCGCTGCTGCTACTGTTGCTACTACTATTACTATTGTTGTTGTTGCTGTTGCTAATACTACTACTACTACTACTACAACTACACCTACTACAACTGTTACTACTACTATTGCTACATCTAGTAGCACTATACTGCTATTACTACTACTACTACTACTACTACTACTACTACTTCTGCTGCTACTACTGCTATTGCTCCTACCATTGTTATTGCTACTGCTACCGCTATAACTACAACTAGTTCATCTACCACAACTATTATTGCTGCTACTACCACTGCACTAGTAATGCTCTGAACATACTACATACTGCAACTCCTGCTACTGCTGTTGCTACCACTATACTGCTAGTATTGCTACTATTACTGCTACTGCTACTGTAGCCACTACTAGTGCTACTACTGCTACTACTGTTGTTTCTACTGCTACTGATACTACTAATGCTACAACTATTGTAGCTACTACTGCAATAACTAGTACCAATGCTACTACAACTACTACTAATACTACGACTAATTATACTACAATTGCTACAACTACTAATATGCCTACTAATATAGTGGCTAATAATACTACATCCATAACTACTACTACTACTACCATGGTTGTTGTCGCTACTGCTACCGCTATGACTACTACTACTCCTACTATTACTGCTGCTGATACTACCACTGCTATTGCTTCTACTACCACTTCTACTACTATGACTGCCGCTACTTTTGCTACTACTTCAATTGCCACAACTACTGCCACAACTATTGCTACTATTGCTACTACTATTACAACTGCAGCTGCTGCTGCAACTTCTAGTAGTAGTTCTGCTGCTACTTCTACAACTACTACTACTAATGCACGTGCTACTACTACTACTACCGTTACCACTGCATCTATGACTACAACAACAACAACTACTACCACAGTTGCTTTTACTACTACTACTACTACTACTACTACTACTAGTACTACTGCTAATACTACTACTGCTGCTGCTGCAATTGCAACTGTTGCCCCGCTGTAACTACTACTACTACATCTTCTACTATTGCAACTATTGGCGCCGCTGCAACTGCGCCTTCAACTTCTACTGCTACTACTACTGCACTACCACTAGTACTCCAGTCGTTGCTACTGCTACTATAGCTGTTGCTACTGCTACTACTATAGCTACGACTACTACTACTACTACTATTACTACCAGTACAACCACTACTACTATAGCTACGACTACTACTACTACTACTATTACTACTAGTACAATTATACTATTCCTACCAGTACAACCACTACTACTACAACAACAACAACAACTACTACTACTATTATTATTTTTACTACTAGTACAATTGTACTATTCCTTACTATACAACCACGCCTACTACAACAACAACAACTACTACTACAACTACCACTTCTACTACTACTACCACTTCTACCACTTCTACTACTAGTACTACATCTACTGCTACTACTACTGCTACTACAACTACTAATGTTAGTATAACTTCTACTATTACTCCTAGTACTACCTATACTACTACTACAACTCTAGGTTCTACTATTATTACTACTACAACTACAACAACTACTACTACTCTGGCCAGTACAACCACCACTACTACAACTACTACTATTACTACTAGTACTGCTAGTACTACAAGCACTACTATTGATACTACTACTACAATTACTACCACTTCAACTACTATTAGTGCCACTACTGCTACTACTACTCTTATTGTTGTTGCTACTACTACCGCTACTACTACTACTACTACCACTACTACTACAACTACTACTACTGCTACTACTATTACCACAATTATTAATACTACTACTACTGCAAGTACTATTATTACTACTGCTACTCCTAATACAAATGCTACTACTACTGCTGTAGCTACTACTATGACTACAACACCTAATACTACTACTATTACTACTACTGCAACTACTACTACTACTGCTACTACTACTACTACTCCTCGTCCTCCCCCTACAACTACTCCGAGTACTACAACAACTACTACTACCACTAATCCTGCTCCTACTATGACTACTACAACTAGTACAATAACAACTACTACAACAACAACAACTACTACTACTTGTACTGCTACTACTACTGCTACTTCGCCTAAAACTACTACTACTGCTTCTACTACTGCTGTTGCTACACCTACGGCTACTATTGCTACGGCTACCACTCCTACTACTATGACTATTACTACTACTACTACTACTACTACTACTACTGCAACAACTACTAGTAGTATTACAATGACTGGTACTGCTACTGGTAGTACTTCTCCTACAACTACTACTACAATTACTACTACAATTACTTTTCTTACTACTACTACTATTACTATTGCTACAACTTCTACTCCTACTCTTTCTACTATTGCAACTACTACTATTACAACTAATATTACTACTACTGCAACTTCTGCTGCTGTTGCTGCTACAACTACAACTACTACTCCTACTACTACTACTGCTGCTACTACTAGTACTACTAATACTACTACGAATATTACTACTACTACTATTATTACTAATACTAATACTACTACTTCTGTTGCTGCTAGTACTACTACCACTACTACTATTGCAACTAGTGCTCAAACTACTACAATTACTGCTACTAAAGCTATTTCTGCGGCTTTTGTTACTACTACTACTAATACTTCTAATATCACAGCTACTTCCGCTGGTACTTTGGTTGTGATCTGTATTGCTGGACCTACCACAACAATTACTTTTCCTACTACTACTACTACAACTACTACTACTACAACTACTACTATTGCTAATACTACTACTACTTCTTCTACTACTACTACTATAACTATTACCACTGCTGCTTCTACTACTACTACTACAATAACTACTACTACTACTTCTACTACTTATAATACTACTACTGCTAATACTACTACCACTACTACTACTCTATTTGAACCATAACAACAACAACAACAACTACTACTACTACTACAACCACTTCGGCTGCTGCTACTACTACTAGTACTACTTTTGCTACTATAACAACTATGACTACTACTGCTACTACCACTACTACCACTACTACTACAATTACTGCTACTGCTACTACTAATGCTACTACTAAAACTTCAACCTAAAAAAACAACAACAACAATAACAACAACTACTACTACTATTACTAATACAACTACAGCTACTACTGCTACTACTACCACAACTATTACTTCACATGCTATAACTACTACGTCTACTACTACAGCAACTACTACCACTACAAGCACAGCTACTGCTCCTACAACTACTGCTATTGTTATTATTGCTGATGCTCCAACTACTACTACTACTACTACTACTACTACTACCCCAACTACTACTACTACTACTTTTACCACCACTACTGCTACTGCTACAGCTACTACTACGACTACTACTACTGCCACTACTACAAATATTACTACTACCACAGCTACAACTACTACTAGTACTACTACTTCTCCTACTACTACAACTAATACTACTACTACTGCTACTACTTCTTCCACTACAGCTGCTGCTGCTACTACCATAACTCCAACTACTGCTACTACTACTACTACTACTACCGCTACTACCACAACTAACACTATTGCTACTACTAATACTACTATTACTGCTGCTTCTGCTAATAACACAACTACTACTAGTGCTGTGGCTACCTCTACTAGTACTACTACTACTATTGTAGCTTCGACTACTGCTACTGCTACTACTGCAGCTGCTGCTACTATTGCTGCTACTACTATTGTTGTTGCTGCTACAGCTGTTGTTGTTGTTGTTGTTGCCGCTACTACTACTATTACTACAACTACTACTATAACTAGTACTGCTACTACTACGACTACTACTACAATTGCTACAACTTCTACTTCTCCGACTTCTTGTACTACTGCTACAACTTTTGTTACGATTGCTACTACTAGTACTACTACCACTGCTACTACTACTACTGTTACGACTATTGCTACTGCTACACTACTGCCACTGCTACTACTGCTACTTCTTCTGCTGCTATTATAATTAATACTGCTACTACTACTACTGCTATTGCCGCTACTCCTACAACTACTACTGCTACTATAGCTCCTAGAGTTACTTCTACAGCCACTACTGCAAGTACTTCTATAACAACTATTACTACTGCTACAATTGCTATTACTACTAATACTACTTCTCCTACTAAAGCAAGAACTACTACTACCACTGCTACCATTACTACTACTACTCCTACAACTGACGCAACTACTACTAATACAACTGCTATTGGTGCTACTGCTATTGTTGTGGCAACTACTGCTACATCTACAACTACTTCTTCAACGCTTAACACTACTGCTACTACTATCGCTGCTACTACTACTGCTACTGCTTTGGCTACTACTACTACTTGCACGATTGCTAGTGCTACTACCACTACTATTACTACTCCTACTTCTACTACCATTAGAACTAATACTACTACTACTACTATGGCTACTACCATTACTCCAACCACTACTCGTAGTAGTATTGCTACTGCTGCTGCTACTAAAATTGCTACTACTTCTACCACAGCTATTGCTGCTACGGCCACTACCACTACTATCGCTGCCACTACTGCTACTATTACTAGTGCGATAACTACTACTACTGCTACAGCTACTACTACTATTACTACTACAACTACTACTACTGGCCCTGCAACTGCTACTATAACTACTGCTATTACTGCTGTTGCTGCTGCAACTATCACTACTACTACTACCGCTACCACTACTACTATTGTTGTTATTACTACTACAACTTATACTACTACTAGTACTATGGCTACCACTAGTAATAGTACTACTAGCACTAATGCAGCTTTGACTACTACTACTACAGCTCCAAATGCTACTACTAGTACTACTATTGCTACTACTACCACAACAACTACTATTTTTGTAGCAGCTACTTCATCTACTACTACTATTACTACTACTACATCTCCTACTACTCCTATTGCCATTACAATGACTGCTACTACTACTGCTACTACTTCTACTTCTAGTACTACTTGTGCTTTTGCTACAACTTTTGCTATGACTACAACTACTAGTACTACTACCACTATTACTACTACAACTACTATGACTATTGCTACTACAACTTCTACTACAACAACAACTACTATTACCTCTGATACTGCTATTACTATTCTCACAACTGCTGCTACTACTGCTACTACAACCACTACTGCTACTACTGTAACAACTACTACTACTCATATTGCAATTACTACTACTACTACTGCTAGAGCCACTATTGCTACTATTACTACTACTACTGCTACTTGTACTCCTATTACTACTGCTCCTATTACTACTACTTCTAAAACTAATGCAACTACTACTGCTATTGTTGCTACTGTTGCTAATACTATTGCTGGTTCTACTACTACTACATCTACAATTACTTCTAATACTCCTAATACTATTGCTACTCTATGGCTGCTACTACTACTGCTATTATTTTTGCTACTACTACTACTACTAGTGCTACCACCACAACTAGTACTGCCACTGCTACAATTATTACTACTACTATTACTACTGCTACTTTTAGTACAACTACTACTATTACTAATACTGCTACTACCACTACTACTACTATTGGTGCTACTACTACTGCTATTATTGCTCCTGCTGCTACTACAGCTACTACTACCACTACCACTGCCACTACTATTGCTGCAGCTATTACCCTTACTATTGCTACTACTACTGTTTCTCCTACTATTACTAGTAATACTACGGCTACTGCAACTACTATTACTGCTACGACTATGGCTGCTAAAACTGCTACTACTACTACTTCTACAACTGCTGCTAATGTTGTTGTTATTGCTACTACTACTACAACTACTAAAACTTCTACTACTACTACTTCTGCTACTACTATTGTAGCAACAACCACTGCTCTTGCATTTACCATTACTACTACTACTTCTACTACTGCCACTTTCACTCATACTACAACCATTGATGCTATTGCTACTACTATTACTAATACTGCTGCTGCTACTACCACTATTACTACTACTACTGCTACTACTGTTACTACCACAACTACCACTATTGCTACTACTACTAGCACTACAATAACGACAACTACTACTACTATAATTTCTACACCAACAGCTACAGCTACTGCTGCTACTGCTCCTACTACTACTGCTACTACAACTACTACAACTCCTACTATACTACTGCTACTGCTACTACTACTATTGCTACTACTGCTACTAATGCTACTACTACTACTTCTACTGCAACAACAACAACTACTACTACTACTACAACTCCTACTAATGCTACTACTACCAATAGTACTATTTCACATACTATAACTACTACTTCTACTACCACAGCAACTACTAACGCTACCGCTACTAGTACTGCTCCTACTACTACTACTACTGTTGTTATTGTCAGTGCTACTGCTACTATTGCTATGGTAACTGCTACTACTACCACTACAACTACTACTACATCTCATACTACTACCACTATTGATGTTGTTGCAGCTGCTCCTACAAGTTCTACTACTACTACTGCTACACTACTTCTAGTACTCCGGCCGCTACTGCTACTACTACTACTACAACTACTACTACGACTATTAACAGTACTATTAATACTACTACTACTACTACTACTACTACTACTACTACTACTTTTACTACTTGTACAATTGCCACTATTCCTACCAGTACTACCAATACTACCACAACAACAACAAGTACTACAACTACAACAACAACAATAACGACGACTACTACTGCTACTACTACTACTACAACAACAACAACAACAACTACCACTACTACTACTACTACTCCTACTGCTAATACAACTATTACTAGTACTGCTACAATTGCTACAACTGCGGCTACTACTACTACAGCTACTACTATTACTACGACTTCTACTACTAATCCTTCCAGTACTATTTGTGCTACTACTACTGCTCCTACTTTTGCTATTATTACTACTACTCCTACTAGTACAACCACCACTACTACAACTACTACTAATACTGCTATTACAACTAGCACTACTACTTATGCTACTACAACAACTACTAACACTTCTACTAGTATTAGCGTCACTACTACTACTAGTACTCTTACTCCTACTCCTACTACTACAACTACTTTCTCTACTAGTACAATTGCTACTATTCCAACCAGTACTATCACTACAACTGCAACAACAACAACAAATACTACTACTGCTACTGTTGCAACTACTACTACTACTGTGGCTACCACTACTAATACTACTACTACTACTACCGCAGCTTCGACTACTTCTACTGCTACTACTGCTGCTACTACTATTGTTGTTGCTGTTACAGCTGTTGTTGCTGTTGCTGCTTCTACTACTACAACTAGTACAACTACTACTACATCTCCTACTACAACTAGAACTGCTACTACTACTGCTACTGCTTCTACTTCTCCTACTGCTTGTACTATGGCTACAACTTTTGTGATGACTGCTACTACTAGTACTACTACCACTATTACTAGAACTATTATTACTACTATTGCTACTACTACTACTACTGCTACTACAACTATTGCTACTTCTTCCATTGCTATTGCTATTACTACTACTGTTGCTACTACTGTTATTGCCGCTACAACTACAACTATTACCGCTACTATAGCTCCTATAGTTAATTCTACAGATACTGCTACTAGTACTTCTGCAACTACTACTACTACTACTGCAATTGCTATTACTACTAATTCTAATTCTACTACTAAAGCAACTACTGCTACTACCACAGCAACTACTGTACTACTACTACTACTACTACTACAACAACTTATGCAACTACTACTACTACAACTGCTGTTACTGGTACTGCTATCCCTACTGCAACTACTACTACATCTAAAACTACTTCTCCTACTCCTAACACTACTACTACTACTACTACTTCTACTACTACTGCTACTGCTTCTACTACTACTACTACTAGTACTACTGCTAATGCTACTACCACTACTATTACTACTAGTAGTTCTACTACTACTACAACAAATACTACTACTACTACTATGGCTACTACTACTACTGCAACCATTACTCGTATTAGTATTGCTACTACCGTTGCTACAAAAACTGCTACTACTTCTTCTACCACTGCTGCTGTTACTACAACCACTAACGCTACTACCACTGCCAGTACTACTACTATTAATTCTACGACAACAACAACTACAGCTACAACTAATACTACTACTACTGGTCCTGCAACTGCTACTACTACTGCTACCACTACTATTGCTGTTGCTGCAACTGTCAGTACTACTACTACCGGTACTACTGCTATTGTTCCTGCTATTACTAATACAACTTATACTACTACTAGTACTATGGCTACCACTAGTAATAGTACTACTACTACTAATGCAGTTTTGACTACTACTACTGCAGCTCCAAATGCTACTACTACTACTGTTGCTACTACTACTACAACAACTACTACTTTTGTCGTAGCAGCTGCAACTACTACTACTATTAATACCACTACATCTTCTACTACTCCTACTATTGCTATTATAATGGCTCCTACTACTACTGCTACTACTTCTACTTCTACAACTACTTGTGCTACTGCTACAACTTTTGCCATGCCTACTACTACTTGTACTACTACCACTACTACTACTAGTACTGCTATGACTATTGCTACTAGAACTTCTACTACAACTACTACTTCTACTTCTGATACTGCTATTACTATTCTTACAACTGCTGTTACTACTTCTACTACTGCTACTGCTACAACTACTATTGCTGCTATTACAACCACCACCACTACTACTACTATAACAACAACAACCACTACTGCTATTGCTACTACTACTACTGCTACTAAAGCCACTATTGTTACTATTACTACTGCTACTGCTACTAGTACTCCTATTACTATAGCTCCTATTACTACTACTCCTAAAACTAATGCAACTACTACTACTGCTGTTGTTGCTGTTGCTACTGCTATTGTTGCAACTGCTACTACTCCTAATACTATTGCTACTACTACGGCTGCTACTACAACTACTACTGCTTTTGCTACTACTACTACTACTAGTGCTACCACCACCACTACTACTGCTACTACCATTATTATTACTACTACTATTATTACTGCTACTATTACTACTACTACTACTGTTGCTGCTACTACTTCTACAACTACAATAGCTACTACTACCACTACTACTGTCACTATTACAGCTACTACTGCTACAACTACTACTACTCCCATTACTAGCAATACTACTGCTACTACAACTACTATTACTGCTACGACTATGGCTGCTAAAACTACTACAACTACTACTACAACTACTGCTACTGTCGTTGTGGTTATTGCTCCTACTACTACAACTATTACAACTTCTCCTACTACTACTACTTCTGGTGCTACTATTGTAGCAATAACCATTGCTGTTGCTTCTACCATTACTACTTCTGCCACTACTACTACTACAACTTTTGCTCATGCTACAACCATTGATGCTACTGCTACTACTATTACTACTATTGCTGCTCCTAGTACCGCTATTACTACTACTACTACTACCATTACAAAAATGACAACTACTACTACTATAATCTCTACACCAACTATTACTACTACTGCTACTGCTCCTACTACTATTACTACTATTACTACTACTACTACTACTACTACTACTACTACTACTACTATACTACTGCTAGTACTACTACTACTATTGCTACCACTGCTGCTACTAATGCTACTACTACTACTACAACAACAACAACAACTACTACTACTACTACTACAACAACTACTCCTACTAATTCACTACTACCACAACTATTACTTCACATACTATAACCACTACTTCTACTAGTATAGCAACTACTACCGCCATTGCTACTGGTACGGCTCCTACCACTACTGCTACTGTTGTTATTGCTGGTGCTACTACTGCTACTCCTATGGTAACTACTACTACTATTACTACTATTACTACATCTTTTACTATTGCCACAATTGCTGCTACGACTACTGCTCCTATAGCTTCTATGCTACTAATACTACACAGCTACTAGTACTCCAACCGTTGCTGCTGCTACTACTACTACTACAACTATTGCTACTACTACAAATACTACTTTTACTACTACTACTACTACTACTAGTATTACAACTTGTACAATTGCTACTATTCCTACTAGTACTACCAATACTACTACAACAATAACAACTACTTCAATTACTACAACTACTACAACTATTACTACTACTACTACTACTACTACTACAAAAACAACAACTACTACTGCTACTATTACTACAACTGCAACTACTACTACTACAACTACTACTATTACACGACTTCTACTACTACTCCATCCAGTACTATTTGTACTACTACAACTCGAATTTCTACTATTATTACTACAGTAACTACAATTACTACTACTACTCCTACTAGAGAGACCACCACTACTACTACAACAACAATAACAACTACTACTAATACTACTTTTACTACTTGCACTACTACTGCTACTACTGCAACTACTATTACCACTTCTACTACTATTTGTGCCACAACTACTAGTACTACTCTTACTTCTACTACTACTACTACAACTACATTTAATACTAACACAATTGCTACTATTCCTACTAGTACTACCATTACATCTACAACAACAACAACTACTACTACTACTCCTACTACTGCAACTACTACTAGTACTGAGGCCACCACTACTAATAATACTACTACTACTACTGCTGCTTCGACTACTGTGGCTTCTACTGCTACTGCTACTACTGTAACTATTGCCACTACTACTACTACTACTACTACTACTACTACATCTCCTACTACAACTTGTACTGCTACTACTACGACTGCTGCTGCTTCTACTTTTCCTACTGATTGTACTATGACTGCTACTACTACTATTGCTACTGCCACCACCACTACTACTACTATTACGACTATTGCTACTGCTACTACTATAGCTATTACTACTACTACCACTTCTACTACTATTAGTGCCACTACTATTACTACTATTACTGCTACTACTACTACTACTACAACTACTTTACTACTAATACAATTGCTACTATTCCTTCCATTACTACCACTACTACTACTACAACAACAACAACAACAACTACTACTACTACTATTACTAATACAACAATAACAACAACAACAACAACAACTACTACTACTACTACTACTACTACTACTACTAACAACAACAATAACAACAATAACTACTACTACTACTACTACTACTACTACTACTACTACTACTACTACTAACAACAACAATAACAACAATAACTACTACTACTACTACTATTACTACTACTACTACTACTACTACTACTACTACTACTACTACTTCTACTACTACTGCTACGACCACCACCACCACCACCACTTCTACTACAACAACTGCTACTACTAGTACTACTGTCACTTTTGCTCATAATGCTACCATTGCTGCTACTGCTACCACTACTACCACTATTACTACTATTTCTGCCACTACAACAACGACAACTACTACTACTATAATTTTTACACCAACTAATATTGTTACTACTACTACTACTACTACTACTATTACTGGTAACACTACTACTGTTGCTGCTGCTATTGCTACTAATGCTACTACTACTATTTCTACCATAACAACAGCAACAATAACAAAAACTACTACAACAACGACTACTACAACTACTCCTACTACTGCTACTACTACCACTACAATTACTTCACATACTATAGCTATTATTTCTACTACTACAACAACTACTACTGCTACAGCTACTACTACTGCTCTTACTACTACTATTACTACTATTATTATTGCTACTGCTACAACAACTACTACTGCTACTACTGCTACTACTACTACTACTCCAGCTACTACAACAACTACTACTACTATAGCTACTACAACTACTACTACACGTATTACTATTGCGACAACTATAACTACTACTAGTACTACTACTTCTACTACTAGCATAACTAATACTACTTCTATTGCTACTACAACTACTGCAACTCCTAGCAGTAGTAGTACTACTATTGCTACTGCTACTAAAACTACTAGTAGCTGCTACTACTACTACCATAACTACTACTACCGCAACCACCACTACTACTACCGCTACTACCATAACTAATACTACAGCTACTGCTAATACAACTACTAGTACAGCTGATGTTGCTACTATTGCTGTTGTTGTTGCTGCTACAGCTACTACTACTACTACTACTATCATTGCTGCGATCACTACTACTCCTGTTGCTGCTACCACCATGACTACTACTGCTATTGCTGCAACTACTACTAGTATTGTGGAAACCACTACTAATACTACTACTACTACTACCGCAACTTCGATTACTGCTACTACTACTACTAGCAATATTAGTGCTTTTGCTGCTGCTACTACTACTACTACATCTCCAACTACTATTAGTACTACTAGTACTATTACTATCACTACCGTACCTGCTATCACTATTACTCCTGCTACTGCTACCACCACCACTACTACTGCTACTGCTACCACTACTTATACTACTACTGCTACAGCTTCGACTAATGCTAATACTGCTGCTACAACTGCTGCCACTACTACTACTATTATTGTTGTGCAATAGATGTTGCTACTACTGCTACTACATCACCTATTACTACTAGTACTACTACTACTACGATTGCTACTACTACTGCTACTGCTTCTACTTCTCCTGCTGCTACTAATTTTGCTATGACTGCTACTACTAGTACTTCTACCACTACTACTATGACCATTGCTACTACTACTACTACTACTACTACTGCTACTTATGTGGATGCTATTACTATTACTACCACTACTGCTACTTCTACTGCTACCACTACTGCTATAATTACTACTACCACTATAGCTCCTACATTTATTTCTAGAACTACTACAGCAAGTACTATTATAACTAATACTATTGTTGTTTCTATTGCTATTACTACTAACACTACTAATGTAACTAAAGCCACTACTTCTACTACCACTACTAGTACTGCCGCTACTACTCCAACTTCTACTACTCCTACAACTAATGCAACTACTACTGCTACAACTGCTGTTGCTGCTACTACTACATCAACAACTACTTCTCCTACTTGTAATACTACTTCTAATACTATGGTTGCTGCTACTACTGCTTATACAATTGCTAGTGCCACTACGACTACAACTACTATGGCTACTTCTACTATTACTACAACTAATACTACTACTATTACTATGGCTAATACTTCTACTGCAACCACTACCAGTAGTAGTACTACTATTGCTGCTGCTACTAAAACTGCTACTACTTCTACCACAGCTGCTGTTGCTACGACCACTACTACTACTACCACTGTTATTAGTAGTGCTACTACTACTACCACAACTACTACTACTACTGCTAATACTACTACTGCTACTGCTGCTGCTGCTCCTGCTACTGCTACTGCTGCTGCTGCTCCTGCTACTATAGCTATCACTACTACAACAACTACTGCTGCTACTGTTGTTGCTGTTACTACAACAACTAATACTACTGCTAGTGCTACGCCTACCACTAGTAATAGTACTACTACTACTACTGCAGCTTCAACTACTGCTATTTCTGCTCCTAATACTTCTACTAATACTGTTGCTACTACTAGCACAACTACTACTTTTGCTACAGCGGTTCCTACTAATAGTACTACTATTACTACTGCTGTTATTACAATGACAACTACTACTACTGCTACTGCTTCTACTTCTACTGCTAATTGTGCTACTGCTACTACTTTTGCTATGCCTACTACTACTAGTACTACTACAATAGTACTACTACTACTATAATAATTGCTACTACTATTACTACTACTACTTTTGATATCGCTGTTACTATTCCTACCACTGCTGTTACTACTGCTCTGCTACAACAACTACTACTACTACTATAGCCACTATTACAACTACTTCTGTAACTACTACTACTACTTCTGCTATTGATACTACTACTGCTGCTGCTGCTACTACTAAAGCCACTACTGCTACTACTACTGCTACTACTACTCCTATCACTACTACGACTACAACTAATGCAACTACTACTACTACTGTTGTTGTTGTTGCTACTACTACTACATCTACAATTACCTCTCATACTCACAAAAAAATAGGCATAGCAACAGTAGTCATGGTAGTAGCAACAGTAGCTGCTGCAGCAATACCAGCAGTTGTAGTGTTAGGAGTAGCGGTAATTTTAGTAGTACTAGTAGTAGCAGCTGCAGCAGTAGTAGTAGCAATAGTCGCAGTAGTAGTAGTGGTGGAAGTAGTTTTAGTAGCAAGAATAGTAGTAGTACAAATAATAGTAGTAGTATAAGCGATATTAGTAGTAGTAGTAGTAGTAACAATAGTAGGCGTAGCAGTAGCAGTAGTAGCAATTATAGTGCTAGTAATAGTACTAGTAGCTGTAGTAGTAGTAGTTGTAGAAGCCGCAGCATCTGCAATAGCAGTAGTAGCAGTTGTAGTAGTAGCAGCAGTAGTAGTAAGATTAGTAGCAGTAGTAGTAGTTGCTGTAGTCATGGTAGTAGTAGTAATAGTAGTAGTAGTAGTAGAAGTAGTAGTTGTAGAAGTATTAGTAGTAGGTGTAGTAGCAGAAGTAATAGTAGTGGTAGTAGCTGCTGCAGCTGCAACAGTAGTACTAGTAGTAGTAGTGGCAGCAGCAGCATCAGCAGTGGCAGTAGTAGTAGTTGGAGCAACATGGTAGTATTTATAGTAGAAGCAACAGCAGAAGTAGTAGTAATAGTAGTAGTAACAGTAGTAGCAGTAGCAGTAGTAGTAATAGTGTTAATAATAGTAGCAGTCATAGTAGTGGTAGCTATAGTAGCAGTAGTAGCGGAAGTAGTAGCAGTAGTAGTCGTAGATGTAGTAGTAGGAGGAGGAGGAGTAGTAGTAGTAGAAGTAATAGTTGTAGTAGTAGTTGTGGTGGTGGTGGTGGCGGTATTAGCCATAATACAGGTATTTGTAACAGTATTTGTAGCAGTCATAGTATTAGTAGGAGTAGCATTAGTAATAGCAATTATAGTAGTAGTTGTTGTTGTAGTAGTAGTAGCAGTAGTTGCTGCATAAGTAGTAGCTGTAGTAGTCGTAGTAGCTGCAGAAATAGCCGTAGTAACAAAAGTCCTAGCCGTTGTAGTATTAGTAGTAGTAAGAGTAATAGTTGTAGTAATAGTAGTAGCATTTGTAGCAATAGTAGCAGTAGTAGTACTAGTGCTATTGGTAGCAGAAATAGCAATAGTACTGCTGGTAGCTGATGTAGCAATAGTGGTGGTAGTAATAATAATAGTAGTCGTAGTAGAAGTAATAGTAGCAGTAATAGTAGCAGAAGTATTAGGAGTAGGTGTAGTTGTATCAGTAGTAGCTGTTGTTATAGTAGTAGTTGTAGTTGTTGTAGTAGTAGTAGAAGTAGCAGCAATAGTGGCTGTTGCAGTAGTGATAGCAACAGCAATAGTAGTATTAGTAGTATTAGCAATAGTAGTAGTAGTAGTTATTACTGTAATAGTAGTTGTAGCAGCAGTTGTCATAGCAGTAGTAGCAGCATTGTTGGTAGTTGCAGTAGTTGTAGCTACAATAGCTGCTGCAGTAGCAGCAGTAGTGGTAGTAGTAGTAGTTGCTATAGTAGCAGTAGTGGTAGCAGCAGTAGTTGTTGCTATAGTAGTAGGTGTTGAAGTTAATGCAACAGCAATTGTAGCTTTAGTAGTAGAAGTAGTGTAGTAGTAGTAGCAGTAGTAGCAGTAGTAACAGTAGTAGTAGTAGGAGTAGAAGTAGTTGTTTTAGAAATGGTCGTACTACTAGTAGAAGTAGAAGTTGTTATAATAGACATAGTAGTAGTAGTAGAAGTAGCACCAGTAGCAGTAGGAGTAGCAGCTGTACTTGTTGTAGTAGTACTGGTAGTAGTAGAAGTAGCATTAGTTGTAGTACCAATAGTTGTTGTAGTAGCAGTTATAGTAGGAGAAGTAGTAGTAGTACCAGCTGTAGCAGTAGTAGTAGTAGAAGTTGTAGTAGTAGGAGAAGAAGTAGGAATAGTAGTAATATTAGTAGAAGCGGTGGTAGTAGTAGTAGTAATAGTAGTAGTAATTGTAGTAGCAGTCATAGTAGTAGTAGTAGCAGTAGTTGTAGTACTAATGGTAGCGCAATAGGTGTACGAGTAGGAGTAGCAGTAGGAGTAGGAGTAGGTAGTATTAGTAGAAGTAGTACAAGTGGTAGGAGGATTAGTAGTGCAACAATTATACTCGTAGTAGAAGTAGTAGCAACAGTAGTAGTAGTGTCAGTATTATTAGTAGTAGCAATGGTAGTAGTATTAGTAGTAGAAGTAATAGTAATAGTAGCAGGTTAAGTTGCATGAGGACCAATAGTAGTAGTAGTTATAGCAGTAGTAGAAGTCATAGCAGTAGTAGTTGTAGGAGCAGTGCTAGGAGTAGTTATTGTAGTAGTAAAACTAAGAGTAGTTGTAGTAGTAGTAGTAGCAGTACTAGTACTAGTTGTAGTAGTAGCAGGAATTGCCACAGCAGCAGTCGTAGTTGTAGTAGTAGTAGTATTACTAGCAGTTGCATTAGCGGTAATGTACTAGCAGTCTTAATAGTAGTAGTTGTTGTTGTAGTACTAGCAGGAGTAGTAGTTATTATTGTAGTAGGAGTAGCAGTAGTTGTAGTAGTAGTATTAGTAGTCGGAGTGTTTGGAGTAGTAGTAGTAGTACGAGTAAAAGTAAGAGTAGTAGTAGTACTTGGAGTTGTAGTAGCAGTTGTTGTTGTTGTAGTAGTAGTAGTAGTGGTGGTGGTTGTAGTAGTAGTAGTAGTGGCTGTAGTAGTAGCGGTAGTTGGAGTTGGAGTAGAAGTGGCAGTTGCAATGGTAGTAGTATTAGTAGGAGAAGTAGTAGGAATAATTGTACTACTAGTTTTAGTGGGAGTAGTAGTAATTGTAGGAGTGGTAGTAGTAGTAGTACCAGTAGTAGTACGAGTTATAGAAGTAGCAATTAAACAAGTAGTAGCAATTCTACTAGTAGTTGAAGTAGTAGAGGTAGTAGTAGAAGTAGTAGTAGTAGTAGTAATAGTAGTAGTAATAGTTGTAGTAGTAGTAGTCGTATAGTCATCAGTAATCATTGTAGTAGTCGTAGTGAAGTAGTAGTCATTGGCGTAAGGGTAGTGTACCCAGTATAATAGTGGAAGAAGTATTAGTAGTTGTAGGTAGTAGTAGTAGGTGGAGTAGTAGGGTTGTAGTAGTAGTTGTCGTAGTTGTTGTAGTAATACTAGCGGTAGTTATAGTAGTAGTGAGAGTAGTAGTAGTAGTAGTATTAGTAGTGTAGCAGCAGCAGCAATAGTAGTAGTAGTTCTTGTTGTTGTTATTATTGTTGTTGTTGTTGTTCTAATAGTTTTAGAAGTAGCAGCAGTGGAAGTAGTATGAGTTGGAGTAGGAGTCGTAGTTGGGGAAGTAGTAATTGGAGTGTGGGTAGTAGTATTTGGAGTAGTAGTTGGAGTAGTAGTAGTAGTAGGAGTTGGAGTAGGAGTGGTTGTTGTAGTAGTGGTCGGAGTAAAAGGAGTAGTAGTAGAAGAAATAGTAGGACTAGTAATTGGAATAGTAGTCATAGTCGTACGAGTACTAATAGGAGTTGCCGCAGCAGCATCTGTAGTCGTAGCTGTAGTAGTAGGATTATTCATAGTAGTAGTACTAGCTGTTGCCCTAGAAGTTGAAGTAGGAGTACTAGTAGTAGTAGTAATAGTGATTGTTGTCGTAATTATTGGAGTAGTAGTTGTAATAGTAGTAGCAGTAGTAGTAGTAGTAGTAATAGGAGTAATAGTGGTATTAGGAATAGTGGTAGTAGTGGTGGTAGTAGTGGTAGTAGCAGTTGTAGCAGTAGTAGCAGTAGCAGTAGTAGTAGTAGTAGTAGTAGTATTAGTAGTAGTTGTAGTCTTAGTTGTACCAGCAGTTGCACTAGTAGTAAAGAGGTAGCAGTAGTAGCAGTAGTAGAAGTAGTAGTAGTAGTAGGAGTAGTAGTAGAAGTAGTAGTAGTAATAGTAGTATCAGCAATAGCTGCTATAGTTCCAGTAGTAGTTGTTATTGTTGTTGTTGTTGTTGTATTCGTATTAGAAGTAGGAGTAGTAGAAGTAGTTGTAGTAGTCGGTGTGTTTGGAATAGTGGTATTAGTACAGGTAGTATTAGTAGCAGTAGCTATAAGAGTTATGGTAGTTGTAGTAGTAGTAGTAGGAGGAGGAGGAGGAGGAGGAGGAGTAGGAGTAGTAGGAGTAGTTGTTGTTATTGTTGTTATTGTTGGAGCAGTAGTAGTTGTTGTAGTAGCAGCAGAAGTAGAAGAAGTCGTAGTAGCAGCAGCATATGCGGTAGCAGCAACAGGAGTAGTAGTGGTAGTAGTAGTCGTAGTAGTTGTAGTAGTAGAAGCAATAGTAGCAATAGAAGTACCATTAAGTGTAGTTGTAGTTCTGGTAGTAGGAGAAGGAGAAGGAGCAGTAGTGGTTGTAGTAGTAGTAGTATTAGTGGTCATATTAGTGCAGCGGTGGCCACAGCAGTAGTAGCAGTAGTTGCAACAGTAGTGTTAGTTGCGGTTATAATAGTTGCATTAGTAGTATATTACTAGTAGTAGCAATGGTAGTAGTAGTAGTAGTTAAATTATTAGGGTTAGTTGTCAGAGTAGGTGTCAATGTAGGAATAGTAATAGAAGTGATAGTAATAGTGTTAGTAGTTATAGTAGTAGCAGTAGTAGTGTTAGTGTTAGTAGTATTAGTACCATAAGTAGTAATTGTGGTAGTAATTATTATTGTTGTAGTAGTAGTTGTGGTAGTAGTTGTAGTAGTAATAGTAGCGATAGTTGTAGCAGTAGTGGGAGCAGTGGTAGTAGTAGTAGTTGTAGTTATTATTGTTGTTGTTGTTGTTGGTTTTGTTGTACTAGTAGTTTTAGAAGTAAAAGCAGCAGTAGTAGTATGCGTTGGAGTAGGAGTCATAGTTGGGGTAGTAGTAATTGGAGTGTGTGTAGTAGTAGTTGGAGTAGTAGTTGCCGTAGGAGTTGGAGTAGTAGTGGTAGTAATAGTTGTTGTGGGAGTAATAGGCGTAGTAGTAGAAGCAATAGTAGGTCTAGAAGTAGGAATAGTAGTTATACTAGTACTAGTACTAATAGGAGTTGCAGCAGCAGCATCTGTAGTTGTAGCCATAGTTGTAGTAGCATTCGTAGTAGTAAAATTAGCAGTTGTCCTAGAAGTTGAAAGTATAAGTACTAGTAGTAGTAGTAATAGTTGGAGTAATAGTTGTAATAGTAGAAGTAGCAACAGCAATAGCAGTAGTAGTAGTTGCGGTAGTAGTAGTAGGAGTACTAATAGTTGTAGTAGTAGGAGGAGCAGTAGTAGTAGTAGTAGTAGGAGTAGTAGTAGTAGTAGTAGTAGTAGTAGTAGTAGTAGTAGTAGTAGTAGTAGTAGTAGTAGTAGTAGTAGCAGCAGCAGTAGCAGTAGCAGTATTAGTAGTAGTTGCAGTAGTAGTAAAGTAGTAGTAGTAATAGTAGTAGTAGTTGTTGTAGAAGTAGTATCAACAGTAGAAGCAGTAGTAGTAGTAGTAATAGTGGTAGTTTTTGTAGTAGTAGTGGTATGAGTAGTAGTAGTAGCAGGAGTAGTCGTAAGAGTAGTAGTAGTAGCAGTAGCAGTTGCAGTCATAGTAGTAGTAGTAGTAGTAGTAGAAGTTGTAGTAGTAGGAGTGTAGTAGTAGAAGTAGCAGTTGTAGGAGTTGTAGGAGTGGTAGGAGTAGTAGGTAGTCAAAGAAGTTGTAGGAGTGTTACAAGTAGTAGTAGTAGTAGGAGGGGTAGTAGTAGCAGTAGTAGTAGTGTTAGTATTATTATTATTATTCTTATTATTATTATTATTAGTAGTAGTAGTAGGAGTAGTAGTAGTGTTAGTATTAGTATTAGTAGTAGTAGTATTAAGAGTAGTAGTAGTATTAGTAGTAGTACTAGTACTAGTATTAGTAGTAGTAGTAGTTGCGGTAGTAGTAGTAGAAGTAGTAGCAGGAGTAGTAGTAGTATTAGTAGTAGTACTAGTACTAGTACTAGTAGTAGTAGTAGTAGTAGTAGTAGCGGTAGTAGTAGTAGAAGTTGTAACAGCAGTAGTAGTAGTATTAGGAGTAGTAGTAGTATTAGTAGTAGTACTAGTACTAGTACTAGTACTAGTTGTCGTAGCAGTAGTAGAAGTAGTAGCAGTAGTAGTAGTTGGAGTTGGTGGAGTAGTAGTAGTAGGTGTAGTAGTAGTTGGACTAGAAGTAGCACTAGGAGTTCGTATAGAAGTTGTTGTAGCAGTATGAAGAATAAGAGTAAGAATAGTAGTAGTAGTAGTAATAGTAGTAGTAGTAGTATAAGTAGTACTAGTAGTACTAGTAGCAGTAGTGTTAGTATTAGTCGTAGTAGTACCAGCAGTAGTAGCAGTAGTAATAGTAGCAATTATATTAGTAGCAGAAGTAGTACTACCACTACTAGTAGTTGTAGTAGTATTAGTTGTGGTAGTAGTAGTGGTAGTAGTGGTAGTAGTGGTAGTAGTGGTAGTAGTAGTTGTTGTAGTTGCAGTAGTAGTAGTAGCAATAATAGTAGTAGTATTTGGAGTAGGAGTGGTAGTTTTTGTAGCAATAGTGGTAGTGGGAACAGTAGTAGTAGCAATAGGTGTAAGAGTTGGAGTAGTAGTGGGAGTTAAAGTAGGATTTGGTGTAGGTGTCAGAGTAGTAGTAGGAGTAGTAGTTATCGTAATCGTAGTGTTACTATTAGTAGTAGTAGTACAAGTAGTGGTTGGAGTAGTAGTAGAAGCAATTGTACTAGTAGTACAAGTAGTAGTAGTAGTAGTAGTAATAGTAGTAATAGTTATTGTAGTAGTAGTAGTTGCAGTTGTAGTAGTAGTCG
Source organism: Trichopus zeylanicus subsp. travancoricus (assembly GCA_005019695.1). Classification (NCBI taxonomy): domain Eukaryota; kingdom Viridiplantae; phylum Streptophyta; class Magnoliopsida; order Dioscoreales; family Dioscoreaceae; genus Trichopus; species Trichopus zeylanicus. The sequence goes on from RXID01022081.1 coordinate 73,461, forward strand.
TAGTAGTAGTAGTAGTTGGAGTCGGCGTAGTTGTAGTTGGAGAAGGGGTAGAAGTGGTGGGAGTAGTAGGAGTAGTAGTAGCAGTTCTAGTAGTAGTTGTAGTAGTAGTAGTAGTTGTTGTTGTTGTAGTAGTAGTTGTAGTAGTAGTTGTTGTAGTAGTAGTAGTAGTTGTACCAGTATTTGTAGTAGTAGTAGCAGCAACAGCAACAATAATAGTTGTAGTAGTAGTGGTAGTAGTATAAGTCATAGTAGTAGTAGAAGTAGCAATAGGAGTTGTAGTAGGCGTTGTTGTTGTTGTAGTATTAGCTATTGTAGCAGTAGTTCTAGCAGCAGCAATTGTATCAGTCATAGTAACTGTAGTTGTAGTAGTAGTACCGGCAACAACAGCAACAGCAACAGGAGTAGTAGTGGTAGTTATTGTCGTTGTTGTTGTTGTTGTGTTGTTCTTGTAGTGGTAGAAGCAGTAGTAGTAGTTGTTGTTGTAGTAAGAGTAGTTGTAGGAGCAATAGTAGTTGTAGCAGCAGTAGTGGAAGTAGTAGTAGTGGCAGCAGCAGCAATAGTAACCGGTGTAGTAGTAGAAGTAGTAGCAGTAGTAATAGTAGCAGTTGTCGTAGCAGGAAAAGTAGCAGTAACGGTAGTAGTAGCACTAGTAGCAGTAGTAGCAGTAGCAATAGCAGTAGTTGTTGTTGTAGTAGAAGTAGTAGTAGCAGTAATAATAGTTGTTGTTGTGGTGGTAGCAGTAGCAACATTAGTGTAATAGTTGTAGTAGTAGTAGCAGTAGCAGAAGGAGTAGTAGTAGTAGCTATTGTACTGGTAGTAATGTTGTAGTAGTAGTAGCAGTAATAGTAGTAGTGGTTGTTGTTGTTGTTCTTGTTGTTGTAATAGTAGTTGTAGCAGTAGCAGTAGTTGTTGTAGTAGTAGTAGTATGAGTGTTTGGAGTTGTGGTATTAGTACGAGTAATTATAGTAGTAGTAGTAGTAGCAGTAGGAGCAGAAGTAGTAGTAATAGTAATAGTAGTTGTAGTAGTAAGAGTAGCAGTAGTAGTTATAGTAGTAGTAGTAGTAGTAGTAGCAGTAGTAGTAGCTGTAATAGTAGCAGCAGTAGTAGTAGTAGTTGTGGTAGTAGCAGGAGTAGCAGCAATAGTAGTCGTAGTAGTTGAGGTAGTTGTAGTAGCAGTAGGTGCAGGATTAGGGGCAGTAGTAGGAGTAGTCGTTGGAGTTCGTGTATGAGTTGGAGTAGTAGTAGGTGTTGTAGTAGTTGTTGTTGTTGTTGCAGTAGTAGTACGAGTAGTAGTAGTAGTGCACTAGTAGCCGCAGTAGTAGTAGCATTAATTGTAGTAGTAGTAGTTGTTGTACTAGTAATAGTAGCAGTTGTTGTAGTAGTAGCTGTTCCAGCAGCGGTAGTAATAGTTGTAGTAGTAATAGTAGTAGTAGTAGTAGTAGTATTAGTAGTTGAAGTAGTAGGAGTAGCAATCAAAGTACATATGGGAGTAGGAGTAGTAGTAGGAATAGTCGTATAGTTGTAGGAGGAGTAGTAGTAG
>RXID01022081.1:78013-163161 GCA_005019695.1 Trichopus zeylanicus subsp. travancoricus
GTAGTAGTAGTAGTAGTAGTAGTAGTAGTAGTAGTAGTAGTATTAGTAGGAATTGTCGTTGTCATAGTAGTTTTTGTTCTTGTAGTATTTGTAGTCGGGGTTGTAGTAGCAGGAGTAGTAGTAATATTAGTAGTAGTAGCAGTAGCAGTAGTTTTAGTGGTAGTAGTAGTAGTAGTAATTGTAGTAGTAGTTGTAGTAGTTGTAGTAGTAGGAGTTGTAGTTGGAGTTGTAGTTATTGGAGTAGTGGCAGTAGAATACTATTCGTTGTAGTAGCTGTAGGAGTTGCTGTAGGAGTAGCAGTGGGAGTTGTAGTTGTTGGAGTAGTGGTAGCAGCAGCAGTAGCAGTTGTAGTAGTAGTAGGAGTTCGAGTAGGAGTTGGAATAGTAGTAGTCGCAGTAGTCGTAGTAGTAGCAGTAATAGGAGTAGTAGGAGTAGGAGTAGTAGCAGTAGTTGTAGCTGTAGTTGGAGTTGGAATAGTCATAGAGGTAGCAGTAGTAGTAATAGTAGTAGTAGTAGCAGTAGTAATTGGAATAGTAGTAGCCATAGTTGTAGTTCATCTTGTAGTAGTAGGAGTAGGTGTGGAGGTAGCAGTGGTGGTACTAATATTAGTAGTAGTCGTAGTAGTAGTAGTACTAGTAGTAGTAATAGTAGTCGTAGTTGTAGTAGTTGTAGTAGTCATTGTAGTAGGAGTTGTAGTAGGAGTTGTAGTTGTTGGAGTAGTGGTAGCAGCAATATTAGTAGTTGTAGTAGCTGTAGGAGTTGTAGTAGGAGTAGGAATAGTTACTATCATAGTAGTAGTAGTCGGAGGAGTAGGCGTTGAAATAGTAGTAGACATAGTAGTACTAGTTGTAGTAGTAGTAGTAGTCGGTACAGTAGTAGTAGCAGAAGTAGTAGGAGTTGTAGGAGTTGAAATAGTAGTAGACATAGTAGTAATAGTTGTAGTAGTACTCGTAGTAGGAATAGTAGTAGTCGTAGTTGTAGTAGTTCTTGTAGTTGTAGTAGTAGTAGTAGTAGTACTAGTAGCAGTAATATTTGTAGTAGTAGTAGTAGTAGTAGTAGCAACAGCCGCAACAGTAGTAGTAGTAGTAGTAGTAGTAGTAGTGGCAGCAATAGCAACTGTAGTACTAACAGTAGTATGATATGTAGTAGTAGTAGTCGTCTTCTTAGTAGTATTAGGAATAGTAGTAGCCGTGTAGTAGTAGTAGTAGCAGTAGCAATAGTAGCAATAGTAGTACTTTGAACTGGACTTGTGTTAGGAGTAGTAGTAGTTGCAGTGGTAGTAGTACTTGTAGTAGCAGCAGAAGTCACAATTGGAATTGGAGTAGTAGTAATAGCATTAGAAGTGGTAGTAGCAGACTAGTAGTAGTAGGAGTAGTAGCGACAACTTCAGTGGTAGCAATAGTAGTAGTAGTAGCATCAGGACTAGTAGTAGTAGTAGTAGCAGTAGCAATTGCAGTAGTAGTAGTAGTAGTAATAGAAGTTGTAGTAGCAGTAGCAGTAGTAGTAAAAGCAGTAGCAAAAGTGGTAGCAATAGTCATAGGTGTTTTCGGAGTAGTAGTAGTAGTAGTAGTAGTAGTAGGAGTGATAGTAGTAGTAAAAGTGGTAGTAGTAGCAGTAGTAGTAGTAGGAGTATTAGGATTAGTAGTAGTAGTAGTAGTGGTAGTAGTAGGAGTAGCAACAACAACAACAGTAGTAGTAGTAATAGTAGTAGTAGAATTCTAGGTAGTAGTAACAATAGTATTAGTAGGAGTAGGAGTAGTAATAATGTTAGTGTTAGTAGCAGTAGTACCTGCAGTAGAAGTATTAGTTGTTGCAATTGCACTAGTAGTAGAAGTAGTAGTATTTGTAGTTGTAGTAGTTGTTGTTATTGTTGTTGTTGTTGTTGTTGTTGTAATTTTAGTAGTAGTAGTAGGAGGAGGAGGAGGAGGAGGAGGAGGAGTTGCTGCAGCAAAAATAGTAGTAATAGTAACAATAGTTGTAAAAGTCGTAATTGTTGTCATAGTATTAGTAGGAGTTACGGTAGTAGAAATAGTAGTATTAGTAATTGCTTTTGTTGTCGGAGTAGTAGTAAGAGTGGTTGTTGTTGTGTTAGTAGTAGTAGTAGTGGTAGTAATAGTGGCTGTGGTTGTAGAAGAAGTTGGATTCGGAGCTGTCATAGGTGTAGAAGTAGCAGTAGTAGTATTATTAGCAACAGTAGTAGCAGTAGTATTACAAGTAGCAGTAGTGGCAGCAGCAGTAGGAGCAGTAGTAGTAGCAAGAGTAGTATTGGTAGCACTAGTTGTAGCAGCAGTAGCTACAGTAGTTGCAATAGTAGCAGTAGTAGTTGAAGAAATAGTAGTAATAGTAGTAGTTGAAGCAATAGTACCTGTAGCAGTACTAAGAGTAGTAGCTATAGCTATTATAGTAGTGGTACTAGGAGTAGATGTTGTTGTTGTACTAGCAATATTTATTATAGCAGCAATAGTAGTGGTAATAGTAGTAGCAGTAGTAGTAGCAGAAGTAGTCGCAAAAGTAGTAGTAGTAGTAGTAGTTGCAGTTGTAGTAGCAGTAGAAGTAGTATTAGTAGTGGTAGTAGTAGTAGTAGTATTAATAGTAGCAGTAGTAGCAGCAGTATTAGTGGCAGTAATAGTAGTAGCAATAGGAGTACTAGTAGAAATAGTCGGAATAGCAGCAACAACAATAGAAGTAGTAGTAGTCACATCAGTCACATTAGTAGCAGCAGTAGTAGTAGCGGTAGTAGTAGTAGCAATTGCTGTAGTAGTAGTGGTTGTAGTACGACTGGTAGCCATAGTAGTAGTAGTAGGAATATGTATAGCAGAAGGAATACTAGGTGGAGTACTTGTACTAGTAGTAGTACTTGTACTAGTAGTAGTACTAGTAGGAGTAGTAACAGTTGTAGTAGTTGTAGTAGTAGCAGTAGTAGCGATAGTAGAGGTCATAGTAGTAGTAGTTGGAGTAGTTGTTGTTGTTGTTGTAGTAGTAGTAGAAGTAGTAGTAGTAGTAGTAGTAGAAGTAGTAGTAGCAGCAATCGTAGTAATAATTGTAGTAGTCGAAGTAGTACTGCAAGTAGTAGTACGAGTATTACTCATAGTAGTAGTAGCTGTAGTAGTAGCAGTAGTTGTATAGTAGTAGTAGTACTCATGGTAGTGGTACTCTTTGCAGTAGTAGCAGCAGCAGTAGTAGTAGTTGTAATTGTAGAATTATTTGTTGGAGTGGCAGTAGTAGTAGCAGTAGTTAAGAGTAGTAGTAGTGCTAGTGGTAATGGTAGTACTACTACTAGCAGTAGTAGTAGAAGTAGAAGTAGTAGTAATAGTAGTGGTGATGCTTGTAGTAGTATTAGAAGTAGTAGCAGTAGAAGCAGTAGTAAAAGTCATAGTAATGATATTAGTAGTAGTAGTAGTCGTCGTCGTAGTAGTAGTTGTTGTAGTAGTAGCGGCAGTAGCAGTATCAGTAGTAGTAGTTGTTGTAGTAGTAGTAGCAGTGGTAGAAGTAGTAGTAATAATAGCAATTGTAGTGGCAGTGGTAGTAGTAGTAGTAGTAGAAGTAATATCAGCAGCAGCAGTAGTTATTGTTGTAGAAGTAGTAGTAGGAGTAGCAGCAATAACAGAAGTAGTAGAAGTAGTAGGCGCAATAGCAGTTGTTGTAATAGTAGTAGTAGTAGTAGTAGTAGTAGCAATAGTCAGAATAATAGTAGCAAAAGCAGTAATTGGATTAGTTGTGATTGTAATAGGAGGAGTAGTAGCCATAGTATTAACGGTAGCAATAGCTGTAGTAGTAGTAGTAGTAGTAGTAGTAGTAGAAGAAGAAGTAGTAATAGTTATTGTTGGTGCAGTAGTAGTAGTAGGAGTAGGAGCAATAGGTGAAGTAGTAGGAGTAGTAGTAGGAGTAGTAGATGGAGTTGGTGTACGAGTGGGAGTAGTAGTAATAATTGTTGTTGTGTTAGTATTAGTGGTAGAAGTGCCGGTTGTAGTAGTAGTGGTAGTAGTACCAATTGTACTAGTAGTATTAAAAGAATAAGTAGTAGTAGTAATAGTAGTAGTAGTAGTATTAGTAGTAGTAGTAGTAGTAGTAGTAGTAGTAGTAGTAGTAGTAGTAGTTGTTGTTGTTGTTGTAGTAGTAGTAGTAGTAGTAGTAGTAGTAGTAGTAGTAGTAGTAGTAGTAGTAGTATTAGTAGTAGTTGTTGTTGTTGTTGTTGTTGTTGTTGTTGTTGTTGTAGTAGTAGTAGTAGTAGTAGTAGTAGTAGTAGTAGTAGAAGTAGTAGTAGTAGTAGTTATTGTCGGAGGAGGAGGAGGAGGAGTAGTAGTAGTAGTAGGAGCTGTTGTTGTAGTAGTAGTAGTAGTAGTAGAAGTCGTGGTAGTAGTACAAGTAGTAGTTGCACTAGCAGTTGTAGAAGTAGTAGTAGGAGTAGTTGCTGTAGTAGTAGTGGTAACAGTAGCAGTAGTAGTTGTTGTTATAGTAGTAGTAGTAGGAGCTATAGTAATAGTAGTAGTAGTAGAAGTCATGATAGTAGTACAAGTAGTAGTTGCACTAGTAGTTTTAGAAGTACTAGTAGGAGTAGTTGCTGTAGAAGTAGTGGTAACAGTAGCTGCAATTGTTGTTGTTATAGTAGTAGTACTAGTAGCTGAAGTTGTAGGAGGAGTTGGACTAGGAGTAGTAAAAGGTGTAGTAGTAGTAGTTGGAGTACGGGTAGTAGTTGTCGGGGGAGTTGTAGTAGCAGTAGTAGTACTAGTAGGAGGACTAGTAGTAGCTGCAGCAGTATTAGTGTTCTTATTAGTAGTAGTAGTACGAGTAGTAGGAGGAGTGGCAGTAGTAGCAATTGTACTGGTAGTAAAAGTCGCAACAGCAGCAACAACAACAGTAGTAGTAGTAGTGGTAGCGTTAGCAGTAGTAGTTATAGGAGTAGTAGAAGGTGTAGTAGTTGTAGTATTGGTAGTGGCAGTCGTAGTAGGAATAGTAGTAGCTGTAAAAGTAATAGATGTAGTAGTAGTAGCAGTAGTCATAGCATTAGTATCAACATTATTATTATTATTATTATTAGTAGTAGTAGCAATAATCAGGGTAGTAGTACTAGTAGGAGTTGTAGTAGGAGGAGGAGGAGGAGTAGTAGTAGTAGTAGGAGCAGCAGCAGGTGTAATATTAGCATTAGTAGGGGTTGTAGTAGGAGTAGAGTTGGAGTTTTATTTTGTTGAGTAGTGGAAGCAGTAGTAGTGGAAATAGTAATAGTAGTAGTGATAGTAGTAGTAGTAGTAGTAGTAGTAGTAGTAGTAGTAGTAGGTGTAGTTGGAGTAGGAGTAGTAGTAGTTGTTCTCGTTGGAGGAGTAGGCATTGTAGTAATAGTAGTAGTAGGAGTTAGAGTAGGAGTAGTAGTAGTAGTAGTACGAGTAGTAGTAGGCGTTGTAGAAGTAGAAGTAGTAGTAGTAGTAGTAGTAGTAGTAGTCGTAGCAATAGCAGCAGTAGTAATAGTTGTAGTAGCAGTAGGATTTGGAGTTGTAGTAGGAATAGTAGTAGTTGTAGTAGTAGTAGTTGTTGTAGTAGTAGGAGTAGTAGTAGTAGTGGTGATAGTAATATTAGCAGCATTCGTAGTAGTAGTAGTAGTAGTTGTAGCAGTCATAGCTATAGTAGTAGTAACAGTAGTAGTAGTCATACTTGTTGGAGCCAAAGTAGTAGTTGTAATACATTCAGCAGCAGTAGTTGTAGTAGTAGTAGGAGTGTTAGGAGCAGTAGTAGTCCTTGGAGTAGTAGTAGTAATAGTGGTAATAGTTGCAGCAATAGTGGGAGTAATAGTACTATTAGTAGTATTAGTAGTAGAAATAGTAGTAGTATTAGTAGTAGTTGTTGTAGTAGTAGTAGTAGTAGTAGCTGCAGCGGTAATAGCAGCAGCAAAAGTAACACTAACACTTGCAGTAATGGTAGTATAAGTTATAGGAGGAGGAGTAGTAGTAGTAGTAGTAGTAGAAGGAATAGTTGTAGTAGTAGTAGTAGGAGTGTAGTAGTAATAATAGTAGTTGGCGTAGTAGTCATAGATATCATAGGAGTGTTTGGAGTAGTAGGAGTAATAGTAGTAGTAGTAGTAGTAGTAGTAGTAGTACGAGTGTTATTACGATTATTAGTAATAGTAGTAGTAGTAGTATCGGTAGTAGTAGGAATAATAATAGTAGCAATTGTATTGGTACAGGAAGTAGTAGTAGTGGTAGTTGTAGTAGCGGTTGAAGTAGTAGTAGTAGTTGTTGTTGTTGTTGTTGTTGTTGTGGTTGTTGTTGTTGTGGTAGTAGCAGTAGTATTAACAGCAATATTAGTAGTAGGATTTGGAGTTGGAGTGGTGGTAGTAGTAGCTATAGGTGTAGGAGGAGTAGTAGTAGTAGGAATAGTAGAATGAGTTGGTGTACGGGTAGGAGTAATCGTAGGAGTAGTAGTAGTAGTTGTTGTTGTGTTAGTATTAGTAGTAGAATTATTAGTTGTAGTAGGAGTAGTAGTAGTAGTAGTAGTTGTTGTGTTAGTATTATTAGTAGAATTATTAGTTGTAGTAGGAGGAGTAGTAGTAGCAGTTATACTAGTAGTAGAAGTAGTAGCGATAGAAGTAGCAGTTGTAGTAGTAGTAATAGTAGTAGTAGTAGTAATAGTAGTATTAGATGTAATAGTAATAGTATTAGTAGTTGCGGTAGGGGTAGTAGTTGTTGTAGGAGTGATAGAAGTCGTAGGAGTTGAAGTAGGAGTATTAGTAGCAGTAGTAGTGGTAGTAGTTGGTAGTAGTAGTAGCAGTAGCAGTAGTTGCTGTCGTTGCTATTGTTGTTGTAGTAGTAGTAGTGGCAGTAGTAATTTAAATATCAGTATTAGTAGTAGTTGTTGTTTTTGAAGTATTATTAGTAGTTGTGGTAGAAATAGTAGTAGTCGTAGGAGTTGGAATAGTAGTAATAGTAGGAATTGTAGCAGGAGTTGGAGTAGTAGTAGTAATAGTAGTAGTTGTTGTAGTTGTATAAGTTGGATTAGGAGTAGTAGTAGTTCTAGTAGGAGTAGTAGTAGGAGTGGTAGGAGTAGCAGTAGTTCTAGTAGGAATAGGAGTAGGAGTGGTAGTAGCAGTAGTAGTAGTAGGAGTAGGAGTTGGAGTTGTTGTTGCAATAGTAGGAGTAGTAGACCGATGGTTGTAGTACCGAAAGTAGTTGCAGTAGTAGGTGTAGCAGTAGTAGTATTAGCAACAGTAGTGGTAGTAGTAGTATTAGTAGTAGCAGCAGCTATGGCAGCAACAGCAGTAGTAGTAGAAGTGGAAGTAGTAGTAGTTTTAGTCGTAGTAGTAGCGATATTTGTCGTAGTAGTAGTAGTAGGGGCACTAGTAGTTTGAGTTGTACTAGCAGAGTAGTAATAGTCGTAGTAGTTGTAGTAGTAGAAGTAGTAGTAGTAGTAGTTGTAGTAGTAGGAGTAGTAGTAGTAGAAGTTATAGTAGGAGTAGGAGTAGGTGTAGTAGCAGCAGCAATAGTCGGAGTAGGAGTTGGCGTAGTAGCTGTAGCAGTTGTAGTAGCAGTAGTAGTACTAGTAGTGGTTGTAGTAGGAGTAACAGCTGTAGCAGTACTACTTGTAGTTGTAGTAGTAGCAGCAGTAGTAGCAATAGTAGTAGTAGTAGAAGTTGTAGTTTGAGGGGTAGTGGTAATAGAAGTAGTAGTAGTAGTAGTAATAGTTGTAGCATCAGATATAGTAGTAGTACGAGTTGAAGTAAGAGTAGTCCTAGAAGTAGTATTAGTTGTCGTAGTAGTAGTAGTAGTTGTAGTAGTAGTACTAGGACTCAGAGAAATAGTAGCAGTAGTAGTAGTAGTAGGAGTGGGAGTTCTACAAGAGTTGTAGTAGAAGTTGGTGTAGTAGTGGTTGCAATAACAGTAGTGCTATTAGTAGTAATAGTAGTATTAGTAGTAGTAGTAGTAATAGTAGTAGTAGTAGTAGTAGTAGTAGTATTAGTAGTATTCAGAGTAGGAAGAGTAGGTGTAGGAGCAATAGTAGGAGTAGGAGTAAGAGTTGTAGTAGCAGGAGTTGGAGTAGGAGTAGAGGAAGTAGAAGTAGTAGTTGTAATAGTAATAGTAATAGTAATAGTAGTAGTATTAGCAGTAGTTGTTGTAGTTGTAGTAGAAGTTATTATTGTAGTAGTAGTGGTTGGAGTAGTAGTAGTGGTTGGAGTATTAGTAGTATTACAAATAATATGAGTAGTAGTAGTAGCAGTACGAGTAGTATTAGTTGGGGTTTTGGTAGTGGTAGTTGTAGTAGTAGTAGTAGCAATAGGGGTTGGAGTCGGAGTTGCAGTAGTTGTAACAACAATAGTACTACTACTATTAGTAGTAGTAGTAGTAGGAGTAGTAGTTGGAGTAGTAATCGTAGTAGGTGTAGTAGTTGTACTAGTAGTAGTAGCAGTAGCTATAGTAGTCGTAGTAGTTGGAGTAGTATTTATAGTAGTAGTTGTTGTTGTTGTTCTTGTACTAGTAGTAGCAGTAGAAGGAGTAGGAGCACTAGTAGTAATAGAAGGAGTAGGACAAGTGGTAGAAGTAGTTGTAGTAGTAGTAGCAGTAGCTGCAGCGGTAGTAGTAGTACTAGTAGTAATAATATTAATAGTAGTAGTAGTAGTAATAGTAGCAGTTGCAGTAATAATAGTAATAGTTGTTGTTGAAGTAGTGGTAGTAATAGTAGTAGTTGTAGTAGTAGTAGTCGTAGTAAAAGTCGTAGTAGTAGTAGTAGTAGCAGCAGTAGTAGTAGGGATAGGAGCAACAAAAGTAGTGGTTGTAGTAGTAGGAGAGTTAGGAGTTGTAGTAGTTGTAGTGATAGTAGTAGTTATAATTGTAGTAGTAGCAATAGTTGTAGTACTTGCAATTTGGGGTGCAGTATTAGAATTAGGAGGAGTAGAAGTAGTAGGAGCTGCGGTAGCAGTTGGAGCAGCAGTAGTTGTTGTTGTTGTTGTAGTACTAATAATAGTAGTAGTTCTAGTACCAGTAGTAATAATAGTAGTAGTAGTAGTAATCGTAAATGGAGTAGTAGTTATTTTAGGGGTAGTAGTGGCAGTAGGAGTAGTGGTAGTAAGGGGAGTTGGAGTAGTAGCAGTAGCAACAGCAGTTGTAGTGGTAGGAGTAGAAGTAGTTGTAGTGGTAGGAGTAGAAGTAGCAATAGTTGGAGTAGGAGCAGGAATAGGTGTAGGAGTAGTATTAGTTGTAGTTATAGTAGTAGTAGCAGCAGCAAAAGGAGCAGTAGTAGTTGTTGTTATACTAGTAGTAGAGGTAATAGTAGTAGCAGCAGCAGTTGTTGTTGAATTAGTAAAAGCAGTAGTAGTAGTGCTTGCTATAGGAGTAGTAGTAGTAGTAGCTATAGCAGCTGCGGAAAGAGTTATAGTAGTAGTAGCAGAACCAGTAGTAGTAGAAACAGTACTAGTAGCTGTAGTAGTAGTAGTAGTAGTAGCAGTTGGAGCACTAGTTGTAGTTGTAGCAATAGTAGGAGTAGTAGTTATAATAGTGGTATTAGTAGTAGAACTAGTAGTAGTTATAGTAACTACAGTAGTACAAGTTGTTGTAGTAGTAGTAGCCGTAGTAGTAATATTAGTAGTAGTAGTAGCTGTTGTTGTAGTAATAGGAGTAGTAATTGTAGAAGTAGGAGTAGTAGCAGTTGTAGGAGTAGGATTAGGAATAGTAGTAGTTTTGGCAGTAGTAGTAGTAATAGTAATAGTAGTAGTAGGAGGAGGAGGAGGAGGAGGAGTAATAGTAGTAGCTGCAACAGTTGCAGTAGTCATAGAAGTAGTTGTAGTTGCACTAGTATTAGTAGTAGTAGTTGATGCATTAGAGTAGTAGTAATGTTCGTAGTAATAGTAGTAGTATTAGTAGCAATTGTAGTGATTGCAGTAGTAGCAGTAGTAGTAGTAGCGGCCGCAACAACAACAACAGTAGTTGTAGTAGTAGTGGTAGTAGTAGTAAGACTAGTAGTACTAAGACTAATAATAGTAGTAGTGTTAGTTGCAGTAGTAGGAGCAGCAGTAGAAGAAGCAACAACAACAACAACACTCGCAATAGCGAAAGTCGTAATAGGAGTAGCAACAACAATAGGAATAGGAGTATCTGCAGTAGGAGCTGGAGTCGTAGTAGTAGCAGCAAGAGCAGGAATAGGAGTAGTAGTAATAATAGTAGCAGTAGTAGTAGAAATGGTAGTGGTAGTAGTAGTAGTAGTAGTAGTAGTACGAGAAGTGGCAGTAGCAGTAGTAGGAGTAGGATGAGTAGTAGTACCACAAGTAAGAGTAGGATTAGCAGAAGTAATTCTGCTGCTGCTACTTCTACTACTACTATTCTTACTATTGCTTCTCCTACTATTACTACTACAAATATTGTTTCTATTACTACTACTACAACTACGACTATTACTACTATTGTGGCTATTGTTTCTGCCACTACTGCTACTTCTACTACAACTACTGCTACTCTTACAACTACTGCTACTATTTCTACTACTACAACTACTATTACTACCGTTGCTGCTTGTACTACTAGTATACTACTACTATAACCATTATTACTAGGACGCGCTTTATTTGTCTTGCTTGGGTGTTTGAGGACGGATGACTGGTTAGGTTTAGGGGCGGATGGGGAGGGCTTGATGCTGTCCGTCTGTTTCTGTGTCTTTTTTTCTTCTTTTTCTTTTCTTTCTTAAGGTTTTTGCTTTTTTTCTTCTTTTTTTCGTATTCCTTTTCTTTTTCTCTTTTTTCCGTCCTTTTTTTTCTTCTTTTCTTTTTTTTTTTTTTTTTCTTTCTCTTGCTTTTTTTTTTTTCTTTTCTTTTTTTTTTTTGTCCTTTCAACAACTACTTAATTACTATACTACAACTTACTATTGCTACTACTACTTATTATACTGGTATACCATACTACTACCACATTGCTACTACTATCCTCCTCCTCCTCCTACTACTTACTATTGCGGCAAACTACACACTTCTACGACTACCACTACTACTCCTTATACCTTACTACTATACTACTACGACGACGCCTACTACTACTGCAACCACTACTACTCCTACTGTTATTGCTAATCCTACTGCTATTACTAATCCTACTAGTACTACTACTATAACTACTCCTATTGCTACTACTACAACTAGTCCTACTACTATTACCACTGCTACTATTATTACTACTCCTACTGCTACAACTTCTATTACTCCTCCTACTACTACAACAACTACCATTGCTACTACTACTACTACTCCTCCTACTACTACAACAACTACCATTACTACTACTACTACTACTACTCCAACTCCTACTCCTCCAACCACACATAATTCTACTTCTATTGCTACAACTACTACTACAACAACTACTACTGCAACCACTACTTCTACTACTACTACTGTTATTCTTAAAACTAATGCTACTGCTACTACTACTGCAACTGCTACCGTTGCTACTGGTACTACTACTACTACTTCTATTATTATAACTAGGACTACTACAACTGCTTCGATTACTGCTACTTCTCCAACTTCTACTAATACTTCTACTCTTATAGCGATTCCTTCTACTACTTCTGTTACAACTCAAAATACTAGTACTACTACTACTACTACTAATACTCCTAGTACTACTACTAATACTACAACTGTTCCGACTAATACGTCTGCTACTACACCAACTCCTCCTACAACTACTTCTTCTACTACTAGTACAACTTCTACTACTACTACTACTTGTACTTATGCAACTACTACTACTACTAGTATTACAATAACTACCACTATTACTACTACTATAACAACAACTACGGCTACTACAACTACTACTACAACAACAACTACTATTACTAATAATGCTACTACTTCAACTGCTACTACTAGTAATGATACTAGTACAACTCGTGGTACTATTACTACTTCCACAACAACCACAAAGACAACAACTTTTATTACTAGTACTTCTGCTACTAACACTGCTACTACAACAACTACTCTTACTACTACTACCACTTTTACGACCACTACTACTACAACTACTCTTGCTACTATTCTACTACTGCTACTATAAGTACTAGAACTACTACTATTGCTACAAAAAGAACTACTACCACTCCTACTATGACTACTACTACAACTACTACTTCTACTACTACTACTACTGGTAATATAACTACTACTACTTCAACTTATACGTCTACTAGTACTACAACTTCTGTTGCTACAGCTACTATTACTAGTATTGCTACTGTTGCGGGCAGTACTATTAATACTAGTACTACTCCTATTACAGCTTCTGCTACCATTACTACTACTATCGCCACGATTACTACTGTAACAGTCACTATTACTACTACTACTACTACTACTACTACTACTACTACTACTACAGCTATTACTTCTACTAGTCCTTTCGCTACTACTACTACTACTATAACAACTCTACTATAACAACTTTTACTACTTTTACTACTTCTACTACAATTGCTATGACAACAACTACTATAATTAGTAGGAGTAGTAGTAGTAGTACTACTACTACTTCTACTCCTACTGCCACTAATACTGCTACTGCAACAACAAGTACTACTACTACGACTACTAGTACTAATAGCACTACTACTACTACAACAACAACTGCTTCTACTACTACTAGTACTACAGCTACTGCTTCTACTACTACTACTACTACTTCTGCTACTGCTATGACCACTATTGTTGCTACAACTTCTACTATTACTACTACTGCTTCTACTACTACTACAACGATTACTACTGTTAATACTACAACAACAACTACTACCTCCCCTACTGTTGTTGCTGCTACCAGAACTATGCCTACTACTACTACTAATACAAGCGCTGCAACTAATAGGACTACTACTGCCATGACTGCTACTAATCCTACTACTGCTTTTGCAACTACGACTACTACTACTACTAGTAGTAGTATTGCCATTGCTGTGAAAACTGCTACTATTATGGTTTTCACAGGAACTACTATAACTACTACTACTACTACTACTACAACAACTGCCATTGCTTCTGCTACTACTACTACTCCTACGTCTATTAATACTACTACAACTACTACCACCATTACTTATACTGCTACTACTACTGCGACGACTACTACCTCGACTACTAATTCTGCAACTACTACTACTACTACCAATACTACTACTACAACTATTACTACTACTACTAGTATTAGTACTAATACTACTACTCCTACTACTATTACTACTACTACAACTACACCTACTCCTACGACTACTACTATTACGACTACTAATACTTCTATTACTACTACTACTACTACTACTACTAACACTACTACCACTATTGCTACAACTACGACTATAACTATAACTCCTACTGCTACTTCTACTCCAACTACTGCTACTACCACTACAGCTGCAATAACTACCACTACTACGGCTACTACATCTCCAACTACTACTACAACTGTTACTACTACTACGACAACCACAACAACTACTACTAGTACTACTACTACTAATAGTACTGCTGCTGCTACCGCAACTACTACTGTTACTATTACTACTACTACTACGACTACTGATGCTACTACTGCTACTACTAGTACTAATGCTACTATTGCTACTACTACTACGACTACTACTAATACTACTACTATTACTACTACTACTATGACTGCTACTACTACTGCTGCTGCTACCACTACTACTGCCACTGCTACCGCTAGTACAAATTCTACTATTACTACTAATACTAATACTACTACTAGCTACTGTTGGTGCATATACTATCACTACTACTACTGCTGCTACTATTACTCGCACTGCTACTACTACTACTACTGCCACTACTTCTATTACCACTAGAACTACAACTACTGCTTCTCTTACTATTTCTACTACTTGGCCTGGTACTACTACTACTATAATTGTTACTACTACTATTACTACTATTATTACTGCTACTACTGCTACTATTGCCACAAATACTACTAGTAATATTACTGCTACTACTGTCACTATCGCTGCTACAACAACAACAACAACAACAACAACAACAACAACAACTACTACTACTACTACTACTACTATTACTACTACTACTACTACTAATGCTAATACTACTACTACTATTACTACCACTACTGCTACTACTACTATTACTACTACTACTTCTACTACTCCTACTGCTACTACTGTTACTACTATTACAAGTGCTACTATTACTACAACTACTGCTAGAACAACCACTACTACTAATACTACTACTGCTACTACTTCTACTCGATTTCTCCTACTACTACTACTACTACTATTATGATTACTACTACTTCCACAACTGGTACTACTACTACAGTCACGAGTACTACCACTACTACTACAATCATTAGTACTACTACTACTACTACTACTACTATAACTAATACTACTATCACTGTTACTACTATAGCCACTGCAAATATCGCTACTATTGCTACTTCTGCTAATACTCTGACTACAGCCACTACTACTATCGCTACTATTGCTACTACTGCAGGTACTACTACAGCTACAGCTACTGCTGCTACTACTACTTTTACTACTACTATTGCACCACAACCGCTACTACCAACACAACTAGTACAACAATGACTATTACTACTAGTACTGCTACTATTGCTACTACTACCATAGTTACTGCTATTACCACTGCTACTACACCTACTACTACAACTACTACTACTACTGCAACTACTCCAACTACTACCACAACTACAACTACTACAACCACTACTACTACAACTACAACAACTACAGCAACTACTTTCAACTACTAGAGGAGCAACAACAAAAACTGCTAGTATACTGCTACTATAACTACTACTATTGTTACTTCTCTTATGACTACTACTACTAAACTACTACAATAGCTATTACTGCCGCTACTACAACATCTTCTACTACTACTGCTACAATTGGACCTACTGGGACTACGACTATTGCTACTGCTCTTTTGCTACTTGCACTACTTCTACTACTACTACTACTACTACTACTACTTCAACTACTGCTCTACTGCTACAGCTATTATTGCTACTACTGCTACGATTACAACAACAACTACTACTAATACTATTGCTACTCCTGCTATAGCTACTATTGCTTCAACTCATGCTACTACTACTACTACAAATGCTGCTACTACTATATCTACTATATTGCTACTACTACTGCTTCTACTATTGCTACTAGATCTACAACTACTACTGGTACTGCTGCTACGACCACTACTACTATTACTACTGCTATTGCTACTACTACTATTACTGTTGCTACTGCTACTACTAGTATTGCTACAGCTACTACTGTAACTACTACTACAACTTCTAGTGCTACTACTACTATACCTACTAATATTGCTAGTACTTCTGCTCATGCTACTACCACTACTACCACTACTACTATTGATACTGCTGGTACTCCTATTGCTACTATTACTACTACTACTATTATTACTACTACTACTACTCCTACAACTACTACTACTGCTACTACTACTACTTCTACTACCACCACCACTACTACTACTGCTGCTGCTGCTATTACTTGTAATAATACTACTACTACTACTACTACTACAACTACTACGACTACTCCTATTGCAACTACTGATACTTCTACTACCACCGCTACTCCTACAGTTACTACTTTTGCTACAACTACTACTGCTACTATAACTACAACTACCGCTACAACTATAACTTCTATAGCTACTTATACTATCACTACTGCTACTACTACTAATATTAATACAATTGCTACTACAGCTACTAATGTTGCTTCTGCTACTACAACTACTATTACCCCCACAACTACTACTACAACTACTATTACTTCTACTACTTCGCCTACTACTACAACTACTGCTACTACTAAACTGCTACTACTAGTGCTATTGGTACCACTGCAACTAGTACTACTACTACTACTACTATTTCTACTACTATAATTACTACTAATACTACTACTACTACTACTTGTATTACTGCTACTACTACTACTGCTACTGCTAGTACTACTAGGACTGCTACTACTACTCGTTGCACCAACTCTACTGTTGATACTACTATTGCTACTATGACTTTCGCTACAGCTACTACACTATTTGTGCTATTACTACTTCTACTACTATTATTACGACTACTACTACTTCTGCTACTGCTAGTACTGCTACTACCGCCACTATTACTACTACTGCTACTACTATGATACTTTTCACACTACTACAACTATTTCTACTACTACGAGTACAGATACTACTACTACAACTAACACTACTACTATTGTTACTACTACTGACACTACTGCTACAATCGCTACTACTGCTACCACTGCGACTATTGTGATTACAGCTACACTACTGCTGCTACTGTTGCTACACCTACTACTGCAACTACTACTACTTTTATTACTATTGCTATGACTGCTACTACTGCTACTACCGACACAACTAGTACAACAATGACTACTACTACTACTATTTCGACAATCACTTCTACTTGTGGTACTAATACTTTCATTACTACTGCTACTAATACTACTACTATTGTTGCTTCTACGACTACGGCTACTACCATAGCTACTTCTACTATTACTGCTACTAGTAGTACTACTACTATAGCTGCTATTGCTGGTATTACTACCATTACTACAACTGCTACTGCTGCAACTACAACTATTACTACTACTACTTCTACTACAATTGCTGCTACAACTTCTACTATGACTACTACTTATACTAATACTACTTCTACTACTACTACTACAACTACTACTACAACTGCTATTACAACTACTACTACTTCTGCGAAAACTATTGCTACATCTACTATTACTACTACTACTTATGTTGGCACTGACACTACTACTACAATCGCTACTACTATTACTGGTACTACTATAACTGCTGCTGCTACTACTGCTACTACAATAGTTGTTACTACCACTACTAATACTAGCACTACTACTACGACTACCATGACTACTACTACTACTACTACTACTACGACTAATACTATTACTGCTACTGTGACTACTACTACAAGTGCTATTGCTACTGCTATGACAACTACTATAATAGCTGTGGCGATTAGTATGACTACTACTACTACTACTACTACTACTACTATTAGTGCTACTCCTGCTACTAATGCTACTGCTGCTCCCACAACTACTGCTACTACTGCTACAATTACTATTGCTACGAATACTACTACTATTTCTACGACTACCACAATAAGTATGACAACTACAACTACTGCTACAATGGATGCTACTATTAGCAATACTACTACTAGTACTACTAGTACCACTACTACTGCTACTACTACTACTATTACTACTTCTACTGCTGCTGCTACTACTATTGCTACTACTACTTCTACTACTACTACACCTACCGCTGCTACTACGGCTACTATAATTGCTACTACTGCTATTGCATCTACTACTTTTGTTACTACTAATACAGCTACAACAACTAATACTACTACCCCTTCTACTACTACTATCATTGCAATGCTACAACAACCGCAACAACTATTACTACTACTTCCCCTATGTCTACTACTTCTGCAACCACTACTGCCATGGGTATTATTGCTTCTACAACAACAACTCAACTACTACTACCTTGACGACTACTACTCCAACTACTACAACAATGACTACTGCTACCACGACTACTACTACTACAAATACTACAATAGTACTACTATTTCTATTGCTCCTACAGCTACTACTACTACTACTCCTATAACTACTACCACTGCTACTGCTACTAGTGCTATAGCTACTGCTACTGCTAGTAATACTACTACAATAACAACAACTACCACTACTACTACTACTTCTCCTACTACTGCTACTGCTACTACTACCACAACAACTACTATAGCTACTACTGCTACTCCAACTACTTCTCATACTACTACAGCTACTGCTACTACTAGTGCTTACAACTACTACTACTAATGCATCTTCTATTACTACTGCTACTGTTAATGTTGCTTCCACTATTACTGCTACTACTACTACGGCTACAACAACTACGACTGCTACTATAACTACTACTGCTACTATGGCTACTTCTGTTGCTACTACTACCACTACTACGACTGCTACAACTGCTACTACTGCTACAACAACAGCAACTACTACTACTACTATTACTGCTACCACTATATCTGCTACTGTGCTACAACTTCTACTCTAACTACTACCAATAATTATACTACTACTACTACCACCACCACCACTTCTACAACTACTAATACTTTTGCTAATACTACTGCTACTACTACTTCTTCTTCTTCTTCTACTACTACTACTATTACTACTAATGCGGCTACTACTGACGCTACTACTTCAGTTACTACTACTACTCCTAATACTATTTCTACAACTGCTACTACTACTACTACTATGGTTGGTGCTATTGCTACTGCTACTACTACCGCTACTACCACAACTATTGCTACTACTGCTGCAGCTACTAGTACGGCCGCACTACTGCTACTGCTACTACTACTGCTAGTGCTACTACTACTACTATTGCTCCAACTACTACTACTGCAGCTAGTACTACTCGTACTACTACTAATGCTACTACTGCTCCTACAGCTGTTGTTACTACAACAACTGCTACCACTAGAAGTAATACAACTACTACTCATCCTCCTCCTCCTCCTCCTCCTACTACTACTACTACTACAAAGGTTACAACTACTGGTGCTACTGGTGCTACTGCTTCTACAATTGCTACTGCTACGACTCCTGCTAGTTCTACTATTAATACTAATGCTACTACTACTTGGACTATAACTACTATAACAGTTACTACTTTTGCTAGCACTACTACTACTAGAGCTATTCGGGACACTACTACTACTGCTGCTACTACGACCACTACCACTACTACTAGTACTACGAACTGCTACTACTACTACTTCTACTACTGCTACTGCTATTACAACTACTACTTCTACCCCAACTACAACGGCTTGAACTACTGCCACTGCTGCTACTACTACTATAGCTGCTACTACTGCTACTACAGTAGCTGCTACTACCACTACTACTGCTACTACTGCAACTGCTACTACTGCTACTACTTCTACTACTATAAATATACTACTACTACAACTTCTACTACTACTACTACTAATACTACTGTTACTTCTGCTATTGCCACTGCTACTACGGGCACTACTACTACTACTACTACTACTACTACAACTACTACTACTGCTGCGACTGTTGCTGCTGCTGCTGCTCCTACTGCTACGGCTGGTACTGGCACCCCTACTACTACTACTACAACAACTGCTACTACTACTCGAACTAGTACTACTACTACTACTACTAGGACTACCGCTATTTCTTCTACTATTCCGAAAGGGACTTCTTTTGCTAATACTACTATTGCTACCACTACTGCTACTACAACTAGTACTACTGCTGCTACTGCTACATCTACTTCTACCACTGCCACTACTATTAGTACTATTGCAACTGCAACAGCAACAACAACAACAACAACAACTACTACTACTACTACAGCTACTACTAGTACAACTACCACTACTATTACTACTATTGCTACTACTAGTACTATTATTACAATTACTACTACTACCACTACTACTAGTACTACTACTTCTACTTCTACTAGTACTACTACTACTCTTGTTACTGCTAATGCTACTGATGCCGCTGCTGCTGATGCTGCTGCTGCTACTATTACTACTAAAACTACTGCTACTACTTTAGCTACAATTGCTACTATGACTACTACTATGACTACTACTATGACTACACGAGCTGCTGCTAGTTCTACTAGTACTACAACAATAACAACTACTACTCCTACTACTATAACAATAGCAACAACAACAACAACTACTGCTAATATTACTAACTGAAGCAGGAGTAGCAACAGTTGCATTAGTAGTAGTAGTAGAAGTAGTTGCAGTAGCAGTAGTCAAAGTAGTATCAATAATTGTAGTACCACTAGCAGAAGTAGCAGTAGCAGCAGCTGTAGTAGTAGTAGTAGTTGCCATTGTAGTAGTTGTAGAGGTAGTAGTAGTAGTAGTAGTGCCAGTAGTAGGTGGTGGTGGTGGTGGTGGTGGTGGTAGTAGTAGTAGTAGTGGAAGTAGCAGCAGCAGCAGTAGTAGTATTAATAGTAGCAGTAGATGTGGTTGTGGTAGTTGTAGCATTAGTAGTAGTAGTATAGGTAGTAATAGTCATGGTAGTAGGTGTAGAAGTGGTAGTAGCAGTAGTAGTAGTAGTAGTAGTAGTAGTAGTAGTAGTAGTAGTAGCAGTAGCAGTAGTAGTAGTTTTAGTCATAGTAGAATTAGTAGTAGGAGTAGTTGTAGTAGAAGAAGTAGTAGTAGTAGCAGGAATAGTTGTTGTAGAAGTAGTAGTAGTAGTAGTGGTAGTAGTAGTAGTAGTAGTAGTTATAGCAGTAGTAGTATTAGTAGTTGTAGTAATAGTAGTAGTAGTAGTAGTAGTAGTAGTAGTAGCTGTTGTTGTTATTATTATTGTTGTTGTACTAGTAGTATTTATAGCAGGAGTAGGTGTATCAGTAGTAATAGTAGTAGTAGTAGTAGCAAGAGTAGCATGATTAGTTGTAGCTGTAGTACTAGTTCCATCAGTAGCAGTTGTAGTATTAGTAGTAGTTGTTGTTGTAGTAGTCGTATTAGCTACATTTATAGCTGGAATAGTAGTAGGAGTTGGAGTTGGAGTAGTAATAATAGTAGGAGTAGTAGTAATAGTAGTAGTAGCAGCAGTAATAGTCATCTCAGGAGTTGGAGTAGAAGTAGTAGTTGTTGTTGTTGTTGTCGTAGTTGTAGTAGTAGTAGTAGAAGTAGTCACCGGAGTAGTAGCAGAAGTAGTAATAGGAGTGATAATAGTTGTAGTAGGAGTAGTGGTAGTAGCTGTAGGAATAGTTATAGTAGAAGTAGTATTGGAAGCAGTAGAACTAGTAGTACTAGTAGTAGTAGCAATAGGCATAGTAGTAGTTGTAGGAGTAGGAGTAGTAGTAGTAGTAGTAGTAGTAGTAGTAGTAGCAATAGGCATAGTAGTAGTGGAGGAGTAGGAGTAGTAGTAGTAGTAGTAATAGTAGTAGTAGTAGTAGTAGTAGTAGTAGTAGAAGTAGTAGCAGTAGTAGAAGGTGAAGTTGTTGTAGTTGCAGTAGTAGTAATATTTGTAATAGTATTTGTTATAGTAGTTGTAGTATTGCTTATAGTTGTAGTATTGGTTATAGTAGTTGTACTACTACTACTCTTACAACAATTACTACTACTACAACTAATACTACTACCATTACTACTACTACTACTACTAGTTTTGCTGCAACTAATACAACTATTGCTTCTATTGTAGCAGCTACTACTAGTACTACTACTACTACTACTACTACTACTACTACTAATACTACTACTACTACTAATACTATTACTACTACAGCTGTTACTACCACTACTACTGCTCCTCTTCCTGCTCCTACACGTGCTCCAACTCCTACTCTTGTTCCTACTACCACTACTACTACTACTACAACTACCACTTTTACTAACACTACAACTCCTACTCTAACTCCTACTACTGCTGCTACTCCTACTACTACCACAACTCCAACTATTACTCCTCATACTACTATTATTACTACTACTATGACTACTTCCACTACTACCACCACAACTACTACTACTGCCACTCCTATGACTACTTCAACTACAGCCACTATTACTACTGCTACTTCCAATGCTACAACTACTGTTGCTGCTTCTTCTACTACTACTACTACTAACACTGTGTATGCTTCTACTACTACTACTTCCACAACTACTACAACTACTAGTACTACCGCTGCTGCTACTGCTACTGTGCTCCTCCTCCTCCTACTACTACTACTACTACTACTTCTGCTACTACTGCTGCTACTTCTTCTTCTTCTTCTTCTACTACTACTACTACTGCTACTACTACTATATTATTATTACTACTACTACTAGTACAACTACTACTACTACTACTCCTCCTCCTCTTCCTACTACTACTACTACTACTGCTCCTACTACTACTCCTCCTCCTCCTCCCCCCTCTCCTCCTCCTACTACTAGTACACCTACTGCGACTACTATTGCTCCCGCTACTGCCACCGCTATTGCTATTGCTACTACTACTACTTATGCTGCTGTTTCTGCTACTTCTACCACTTCTTCTCCAACTGCTACTACTGCAACTACTACTGCTACAAATTCTGCTACTACTACTAATAGTGCTCCCGATACTACTTTTGCTACTACTACCACTTCTATTACTACTACTACAACTACTTGTACAAACGCGGCTACTATTGCTACTACCGCTAGTACTGCAACTATGACTATGACTAGTACTTCTACTTCTATTGCTCCTGCTCCTGCTGCTTCAGCAACTACTGCAATTGCTACAGCTGCAGCTACTACTACCACTACAACAACTGATACTACAACTACTACTAATACTGCAACTGCAACTACAACTACTACTATTACGTCTTCTACTACTATTACTACTACTACTACTACTGCTGCTGCTGCTGCTGCTACTGCTACTATGATCTACTACAACGCCTGCAACTACTACTACTACTACTGCTAAACTACTACTATGATCAACTACTACTACTACTATTACGTCTTCTACTACTGCTACTGCTATAACTACTAATTCTACTACTACCACTACTGCTACTATGATCTACTACAACGCCTGCAACTACTACTACAACTACTACTACTACTACTACTACTACTACTACTACTACTACTACTACTACTACTACTACTACTACTATTGCTACTACTACTCCTACTACTAGTACAACTACGACAACTACTGCTACTATTGCAAATGCTGATTCTACTACTACTTCTACAGCTAGAATTGCTACTACTGCTACCCCTACTAGGGTTTCTGCCACTTCTCCTACTACTACTACAACTACTACTAATATTACTACTAGTACTACTGCTGCTACTACTACCACTTCAACTACTAATGCTACTACTACTACTACTCTACTACTACCACCACAAATATTGCTACTATTACTACTACTACTACTACTACTACTACTACTACTACTACTACTACTACTACTACTACTACTACTACTACTAGTACTAATTCTACTACCCCTACTTGTACTACTAATAATAGTATTGCTGCTAGTACTACTACTACTACTTCTATTATGACTACTACTACTAGAACTAGTTCTATATCTGCAACTACTGGTACAACTTACACAAGTGCTGCTACAAAGACTCCAGCTTCTATTGCTACTGTTGTTTCTGCTACTACTACTACTACTACTCCTACTACTACTATTAGTGCTACTACCCCTTTTACTGCAACTTCTCCTACTACTGCTACTATTGCTACTACTGCTACTACTGCTATTACTACTACTACTTCTACTACAACTACTAGTCTCGCAACTACTAACACTACTACTATACGGTTACTACGGCTACTACTGTTACTTCCACTACAACTTCTACTGTTGCTACTACTACTACTTCTACTTCTGGTACTACTACTACTACTGCTGCTGCTACTGCTGTAACTGCCACTACTACTACTACTACAGATGCTACTACTGCTACTGCTACTATTGCTACTATGACTACTACTGCTTCTACTACTACTACTACTTCTCCTCCAACTAAAAAAACTACTACTACTTCTAATACTACGACTACTTCTGCAACTACTACTGGTAGAACTATTATTATCGCTACCACTATGACTACGACAACTACTACTGCTACAACTGCTCCTACTATTGCTACATACTACTAAGACAGCTGCTGTAACAATAGTTGCTACTGCTACTGCTATTGCTACAACTGCTACTACTGTTAAAACTAATACTACTACAACAACTACTACTACTGCTGCTAATATGGCTGCTATAGCAACTACTACTATTACTACTATTGCTACAACAACTTCTGCTATTACTCCTACTACTACAACTGCTACTGCTACTACTACTATTTCTCCTACTAGTGTTACTACTGCTGCTACTACTAGTACTGCTGCTGCTACTACTACTACTACTACTACTACTATAACTACTACAATTATGGCTCCTACTATTACTACTACTATTACTACTACAACAACTATTGATACTTCCCTTACAACGACAACGACAACAACTACTACTCCAGCTACTACCACTACTACGGCTACTACTACTACCACGGCTACTATTGCTACTCCTACTACTGGTACTACACGTACTACTACTACTACTACTGCTGCTTCTACTACTGCTACTACTGCTTATACTGCTACAACTACTTGTGTGACTACTACTACTATTGTTGCTTCCACATCTACTTGTACTATTTCATCGACTACTATTATTACTACGACTACTACTGCTACCACTAAAACTACTACTACTACTTCTACTTGTATTACTACTAATGCTGCTACTGCTGCTACTATTGCCACTACAACTACTACTACTATTGCAAATACGGTATTACTATGACTATTGCTACAATAACAACTACTGCTAATCATATTGCTACTACAGTTGCTACTACTCCTATTGCTACTACTACTACAACCACTACTACTTCTACTACTAGTATTACAGCTGCTACAGTTGCTGCTATTGCCACTACTCCTACAACTACTACTATTGCTACTATTGCTTCTATTGTTACTATGACTACTACTACTACTGCTTCTACTACAACTACTACTGCTGTTGCTACTACTACTACTATGACTGCCACTACTACTGATGCTACTATTGCAGCTACTACTACAACTACTACTGCAACTGTGACTATGACAACTACTATTATTGCTCCTACTACTGCTGCTACAGCTACTTCTCCTTCTACTTCTACAACTGCTGCTACTACTATTACTACAACTACTACTTCTATTGCTATAACTACTTCTTCTACAACTATTGCTACTTCTACTACTGCTACCACAACTCTTGCTACTGCTACCTTAGCTGCTAATAGAACAACTAGTACAGTTACTTTCATTACTACCACTACTGTTGCTGCTACTACAGCCACAACTACTAGTTCTGCGGGTACTACTGCTGCGACCACAACAACTGCTGCAACTACCACAACAACAACAACTACTACTACTTCTACCATTACTACTTGTACTAATGCTGCTGTTGCTTCTACGGCCACTACTACTACTACAACAACTTCTACTACTTCAACTGCAACTACTACTACTGCTACTACTACAACTACAACTTTTAGTTCTACTAGTACTACTCCTGCTGCTACTACTACTGCTCCTGCTACTACGACTACTACTACTGGTACTACTATGACTACTAATAAAACTACAACATCTACTACTATTACTACCACTACTACTACTACTTCCACTGCTGCTGCAACTGCTATTACTACTACTGCTGTAACTACTACTGCTACCTCCTCTACCAGTACTACTGCAACAACAACTACTACTACTAATACTACTAATACTACTCTCACTACTACAATTACTACTACTACTCTCACTACTAATACTATTACTGCTGCTGCTACTACTACTACCACCACAACTACTACTACTCCTGCTGCTACTGCTACTCCTACTACTACAACTATTACTCCTACTACTACTACTACTACTGCCACAACTATTGCTATAGCTACTACTGCTATTGCTACTGCTACAACTGCTGCTACTTCAATTGATACTACTGCTACTACTACTGCTACTATAACCACTTCTGCTACCACTACAACTACTGCAACTAGTACTGGTATTGTTACTACTATTGCTGCTTCCACTGCTGGTACTGCTACTGCTGCTGCTGCTATTGCTGCAACTAGTACTAATATTGCTACCACAACCACTACTACAGCTACAACTAGTACTACTACTACTAATGTTGCTATTGTTACTACGAGTACTACTATAACTACTACTGTTACTGCTACTACAACCACTATTGCTGCTACAACAATAACAACCATTGCTACTACTACTATTGCTGCTATTGCTACTACTACTAATGCTACTACAACCACTACTATTTCTACTTCAACTACTTCAACTAGTACAACTACTGCTACTGCTCTTACTGCCACTACTACTACTGTGCCTATAGCTACTACAGTTGCAGTTACTGCTACTACTGCTGCTGCTCCTACTGCTACTACTACTACCACTACTACCACTACTAATACTACTACTACTAATGTTGTGTCTACGGCTACAACTGCTGCTCTTGCCACTGTCACTACTACTCCTACTGCTACTGCTACTATAGCTACTACAACTGCTAATACTGCTGCAGCTGTTGCTACTACTACTACATACAACAATTACAACTATAATTGCTACTATTACTACAACTGCTACTACTACTACTTCTACCACTATTGCTAGTAATTCAGCTACTACTACTCCTACTACTACTACTACTACCACTGCTACAACAACAACTACTGCTAATACTACTACACTTACGATTTCTATCAATATTGCAACTACAACTTCTACTACTACAACTCCTGCGGCTACTACTAATCCGTGTACTATTATTACCACTTCTACAACAACTACTACTGCTAATACTACTACACTTACAATTTCTACCACTATTGCAACTAGTACTTCTACTACTACAACTACTGCGGCTACTACTACTACTACCACCACTTGTACTACTTAGGCTACAATTACTGCTACTACTGTTGCTACTACTACAACTGCTACTACTACTATTGATGTTGCTACTTCTACTAGTGCGACTACCATTAGTACCACTTCTACTACTACTACTACTGCTACTACTACATCTAGTACTACTATTACAATTGTTGTTGCTGCTATTATTGCTATCGCTATTGCAACTACAACTAGTACTGCTACTACTACGACTATAACTACTACTACTACTACTTCTATTTCTACTATAACTTGTACTACTACCACTACTTTTGCTACTACTACCATTACTACTATTACTACTCCTGCTGCTACTATTGCTACTACTTCCACTACTACTGCTATTGCTACTGCTACCATTGCTACTACCACTACTGCTACTATTGCCACTACTATTGCTACAACTACGACAACCACTTCTACTACTACTGCTACTCCAACTCCTCCTTCTCCTACTACTGCTATTAATACTACAACAACTACTACTTTTACTACTACTACTACTACTATTGCTATTGCTACTACTACTCCTCCTAATACTACTATTCTTACTACTACTACTACTACTACCACTACTACTACTACAACTATTACTACTACTGCAACTACTACAATTGCTACTTCTACTACTACTCCTCCTCCTACTACTACTATAGCAACTGCAACTACTACTCCTGTTGCTAGTACTACTACTACGACTAGTACTACTACCGCGACTACTACTACTTCTAATACTACTACTGCTGCTACTACTAATAGCACTACTACAAATACATACTACAACTACCACTATTACTACTACCACTACTACTACTACTACTACAACTACTACAATTTCTACAACTGCTACTTATACTGCTAGTTCTACTACTGCTGCAACTACTACTACTACTACTACTGCTACTACTACTACTTCTATTGCTACTGCTACTACTATTGCTGCTGCTACTTCTAGTACTACTAATACTATTACTACTGCTACTACTATTTCTACTACTACTACTACTACTACCAACACCACTACTACTACTGCTGCTACTATTACTACAACTACTACTACCAGTACTACAACTACTTCTACTACTAAAACCACTACTACTACTACTGCAACTATTACTATTACTATAACTAATTGCACTACTTTTACAACTACTATTATTGCTAATACTACTATTATTACTACTACTGCTGCTATTGTTGCTACTACTATTACTATTACTCCTTCTATTACTACTCCTACTACTACTAATACTAGTACTACAATTGTTGCTACTACCTCTTCTACTTCTATTGTTAATTCTTCTACCACTCCTACTACTAATACTATTACTGCTACTACTACTACTATTGCTACTCATACTGCTTTTTCTATTACTACTGCTACTCCTACAAGTTCTACTACTACTCCTACTAATACTATGACCACTACTACTAAAGCTGCTACTGCTACTATTGCTAATGCTACTACTATTACTGCTACTATTGCTACAACAACAACTACTACTACTACAACTCCTACTCCTATTACTACAACTACAACTACTGCCACAACTAATATGACTACTACTACTACTACTTCAACTACTACTACTACTGCTACTATTACTACTAATACTATTACTTCTGCTAATGCTGCTACTCGTACTACTACTACTACTAATACTACTACTAATACTACTATTACTACTACTACGGCGGCTACTATTACTATGACTACTAATACCAATTTGACCACTACTACTCTTGCTACTGTAGCAGCATCAGTAGCAACCGTCGTTGTATTAGTAGTAGTAGTAGTAGTAGCAGTAGTAGTAGTAGTAGAAGAAGTAATGGTCATAGTATTAGTAGTTGCAGGAATAGTATTAGTAATAGTAGTAGGAGGAGGAAGAGTAGTAGTAGTAGTAGTTGGAGTAGTACTAGTGGTGGTGGTGGTGGTTGTAGTTGTAGTAGTAGTAGTAGTAGTTGTAGCAGCAGCACGTGTAGTAATTAAAATATTAGTAGTAGTAGCAATAATAATAGAATCACTGAAATAGTCGGAGTAGTAGAAGTACAGGTAGCGATAGTAGTAGTTGTGGCAGTAATAATAATAGCCGCAATAGTAATAGCTTTAGTAGTAGTAATAGTAGTAGTTGGTGAACTAGTTGCATTAGCAGTAGTAATCATAGAAGTAGTAGTAATAGTTGTAATAGTAGTAGTAGTAGTAGTAGTTGTTATAATAGTAGTAGTTGTAGTAGTAGACGTTGTAGAAGTAGTAGTAGTAGTAGTAGTAGTAGTAGTAGTAGTTTTAGTAGTAGTAATAATAGTAGTAGTAGTGCTAGTAGTTTTAGTAGTAGTAATAATAGTAGTAGTAATAGTAGTAGTAGTTATTGTTATTGTAGTAGTACTAGTAGTAATTGGAGTGATAGTAATAGTTGTTGTAGCGACAGCAGTATTTGTAGTAGTAGCAGTAGTAGTAGATGCAGCAGTAGTAGTATTAGTTGTAATAATAGAAGAAGTTGTAGTTGAAGTAGTTGTAGTAGTGGTAGTAGTAGTAGTAGGAGTTGTAATAGCAGAAGGTGTAGGAGTAGAAGTAGTAGCATTAGTAGTAGTAGTAGTAGAAGTAGTAAGAGATGTAATAGTAGTAATGGTAGTCATAGTAGCAGTAGTAGTTGTTATAGTAGTAGGGGGAGAAGTAATAGCAGTAGTAGTACTAGTAGTTGTAGTAGTAGTACTAGTTGTAGAATTAGTGGTCATAATATTTGTAATAGTAGGTGTAGTAGCAGCAGCAATAGTAGTAGTAGCAACAACAGTAGTAGTAGCAGGAATAGTAGTAGTAGTAGTAGTAGTCATGGTGGTGGTAGTAGTAGTAGCAATAGAAGAAGCAGCAGCAGCAGTAGTAGTAGTGCTAGAAGTAGTACTACTAGTATAGTAGTAGTAGTAGTAGTTGTTGTTGTAGTAGTTGTAGTAGTAGGAATAGTAGTAACAATGGAAATAGTAGTAGTGGTAGTAGGAGTAGAAGAGTAGTAGTAGAAGTAGTAGTAGGTGTAGTAGTGGTAGCAGTATTAGTAGTTCCGGTAGGAGAATTTGTAGTAATTATAGTCGGAATCGTAATGGTCATAGTAGTAAGAGTAGTAGTTATTGTAGGAGGAGTAGTAGTAGCATTAGTAGTAGTAAAACTAGTAATATGTGGATTAATAGTTGCAGTAGGAGTAGTTGTTGTGGTAGCAGCAGCAGCAGTAGTAATAGTAGTAGTTGTATGAGTAATAGTAATTCTAGTAGTAGTTGTTGTAGTACTAGTGTAGGAGTAGTAGTAGTAGTCATAATAGTAGTTGCAGAAGTAGCAGTACTAGTAGCTGTAGTAGTCATAATAGTTGTAATAGCAGTACTAGTAGTAGTAGCAGTAGTATGAGTAGGAGCAGCAACAATAGTGGTAGTGGAAGTTGCTACAGAAGTAGTAGTTGCAGCAGCAGTAGTAGCAGTAGTATTAGTAGTAAAAGTAGTAGTTGTAGCAGTAGTAGTAGCAGTAGCAGAAGTGGTAGTAGTAGGAGAAGTCATAGTAGTAGCATTAGCATTAGCAATAGAAGCAACAGTAGTAGTAGTAGTAGTAGCTGTAGTAGCAGTAGCCGTAACAGTAGTAGTTGCAGTAACAGCAGCAACAGTAGTAGTAGTAGAAATAGTAGCAGTAGTTGAAGTAGTAGTAATAGTTGCAATAGTAGTAATAGTAGTCGTAGTTGCAACACTAGTAGTGGCAGTAGCGGCAGTAGTAGTATTAGTAGTAATAATAGTCATAGTTGTAGGAGTAGTAGTAATTCTAATAGTAGTTGTTGCAGCAGTAGTGGTGGTAGCAGCAGCAGCAGCAGTAGCCACAGTAGTAGTAGTAGCCGAAGTAGTGGTAGTCACAATAGTAGCAGTAGAAGTAGCAGTACCAATAGTAGTAATAGTTATAGTAGTGGTAGTACCATTAGTAAGAAGAGTAGTAGTAATAGTAATAGTATGAGTAGCAGTAGCAACAACAGTAGTAGTCATAGTAGCAGTAGTTGTAGCATTAGTAGAAGTTTTTATAGTAGTAGTAGTAGCAGCAGCAGCAATAGTATTAGTAGTAGCAATAATAATAATAGTAGCAATAGTAGTAGTAGTAGGAGAAGTCATAGTAGAAGTATTAGTATTTGCAACAGTAGGAACAGTAGTAGTAGTAGTAGTAGTAGTAGCATTAGTAGTAGCCGTAGCAGTAGCAGCAGCAGTAGTAGCAGTAGTAGTAGTAGTAGTAGAAATTGTAGTAGTAGTAGGAGCAGCAGCAGTATTAGTAGCAGTGGTAGTTGTTGTTGGATGAGTAGTAGGAGTAATTGTACTAGGGGCAGCAGCAAGAATAGTAGAAGTAGCAGTGGTAGTATAAGTAGTAGCAACGGAAGCAGCAGCAGCAACAATAGTATCAGTCGTAGTAGTCATGGTAGTAGCAATAGCATTAGTGGTAGAAGTAGGAGTAGTAGCAGCAGCAGTAGTATTAGAAGTTATAGTAGTAGCAGCAGCAGTATTAGAAGCTATAGTAGTAGCAACAGTAGTAGTAGAAGTAATAGTAGTAGTAGTAGAAGTAGTAGTTGCAGTAGTAGTAGTGGTAGTAGTATTTGTAGTAGTAGTGGTAGTAGCAACAACAACAACAGCAGTAGTAGTAGCACTATTAGTAGTTATAATAGAAGCAGCAGTAACAGTAGTTGTAGTAGTAGTAGAAGTGATAGTAGTAGTAGTAGTAATAGTAGTAGTAGTTGCAACAATAGTAGTAGTGTTAGTAGTAGTTGTAGTAGGAGTGGCAGTTGGAGCAGTAATAGCTATGGCAGAAGAAATAGTTGTACCAGTTGCAGAAGTAATAGTAGTATTGTTCTAGTAGTGGTCATAGTAGTAGTAGTGGCAGTAGCAATAGTACTAGTACTAGTAGTAGCTTAAGTAGCATTAGCGGTTGTAGTAGTTGTCGTAGAAGTTACAGTAGTCGTTGTAGTAGTAGTAGCAGTAGCAGTGGTAGTAGTATTACCCTCCTGCTCCTATTACTACAACTACCACTGCTACTACTACTACTACCACCACTAGCCCAAATCATTCTCCTACTGCTACTCCTACTACAACTTCTACAGCTGCAACAACTACTACAATAACTACTACAACTATTCCAACTAGCACTACTACTACAACTCCTATTACCACGATGACTACTACTACTACTGCTACTATTGCTACAACTCCTACTACTGCTACAACACCTAACACTCCTACGACTTCTACAACTACTACTCCAACTACAACTACAACTACCACACTCCTACTACTACAACAACAACAACTCCTACTACTACTACTACTATTACGAATACTGCAACTACTACTATTGCTCCTACTGCTATTGCTATTACTACTACTAGTCATACTAATACTACCACACCAAACACTCCCACTACTACTACTGTTGCAAATACTGCTACTGCTACTGTTACTACCACTATTACTATGAATACTACTACTGCTGCAACTACTTCTACTACTGTTGCTGCTACTACTGCTTCTACCACTACTACTGCTATTCCAACTGCTACTACTGCCACTACAACTATTCTCTCCTACTAATACTACTATAGCTACTATGACTTCTGCTGCAACTCCTCCTCCTACTTCTTCTTCTACTACTACTACTAACACTAGAACAAGTACTACTACTAATAATAATAATATTACAACTACTGCTGCTATTGCTGCTACCGCAATAATAACAACAACAACAACTATTGCTACCACTACTACTACATCTACTACTACTGCTACTACTGATAATACTACTACAAATACAACTCCTACTACTATTACTACTACTACTACTACTATAACCACTACTTCTACTACTACAACTACGATTTATACTTCTCCCAATACTGCTACAAGTACTATTGCTGCTACTACTACGACTACTGCTACTGATACTACTACTACTACTACTCGAACTACTACAACTACTATTGTTACTACTACTCCTACTATAACTCTTGCTACTTCTACCACTCCTAATACTACTACTACCACTACTCCAACTGCTACTACTGCTACTACTACTACAACAACTACTACGACTACTACTACTAATACTACTACTACTGCAACTACTAGTACGACAACTCCTATTATTATTACTACTACTCCAACTACTACTATAACAATCATAACTACTGGCACTACAACTACCTCTACAATAGTGACTACAACAACTACTACTACGTCTGATATGCCAACCACTAGTACTTCAACTACAACAACAACAGCAACTTCTACTACTCCTACCAACTTCTGCTGCTACTGCTACAGCTGCTACTACTGCTGCTTCTCCACGTCCTCTACCACCTCCTACTACTACTACTAGTACTACCACATTTACGACTACTACTACTACTACTACTATCACCACTACTACTACTGCTACTACGACTACTACTACTACTACGACTACTACTACTAGTACTACCATATTTACTACTACTACTACTACGACTACTACTACTACTAACACTACTACTACTACGACAACAACAACAACTACAACTACTACTGCTGCCGCTGTTACTACTACTACTACTACTGCTACTACTACGACGACTACTATTTCTGCTACTACTACTATTACCACAACTCCTACTACTTCTACAGCAACAACTACTATAACAACAATTACTACTTCTAGTACTACATCTACTACTATTGCTTCTTGTGTTACAGAAACAACAACTACTGCTGCTACTACTATTGTTGCTACTTGTACAACTACTACAACTCCTATTACCGCAACTACTATTGCTCCTTCTGCTACTAAAACTACTACTACTACTACTACTTTGAATACTCCTACAACTTCTATGACTACTACTCCAAATACTACTTCAACTACTACACTACTATTACTACAACTACTACTGCAACTACAACTACAACTACGACTACTACTACTGTTGCTACAATTACTATAATTACGACTACTACTAATCCTACTACTATTACAACAACTACTACTAGTCGTACTAATACTACTACTCCAAAGACTCCTACTACAACTACTACTGCAACAATTGGACCTACTACTACTACTTCTTCTTCTTCTACAACTTTTGCCACTACTATTGTTGCTCCTTCTTCTTCTACTACTACTACTACTACTACTACAAATACTACTCCTACTGCTACTACCACTAGTTTTGCTACAACTACTACTATTACTACAACAATTTATACTACTACCACTACTACTACAACTACTGTTGTTGCTACTACTACTATTTCTGCTTCTGCTACTACTACTACTACTACGACTACTACTATTACTACTACTACTCCAACTACTCCTACTACTTTTGCTACTATTGCTCCTACTGTAACTCCTATTACTTCTGTCATTCCTATGACTACTACTACCCTTGCTCCAACTACTACTACTACTACTACTACCACCATAACTACTTCTACTACTACTAATTCTACAACAACTACTACAATAACTAGTACTACTATTGCTACTGCTACAACTACTTCAACTACTAGAGCAATTGCGACAACTACTACTTCTACTACTACTGGTACTAATACTACTAATACTAACACTATTACTACGACTACTCATACAACTACTCCTACTCCTACACCAACTCTTACTACTACTCCTACTACTTGTCCTACTCTACACCTACTGCTATTACTATGACTCCTACTACTAATACTAACACTACAACTGCTACTACTACTTCTACTACTAACACTCCTACTACTAACTACACTTGTTGCTGCTCCTATTAGAACTACTACTTTAGCTTCTATAATGATTACTACTACTGTTGCTCCTAGTACAACTACTACTGCGACGACCCGTACTACTACTACTACCATGACTACTATTGCATCTTCTGCTACTACTACTATTGCAGCAGCAGCTGCTACTACTACCACTAATATTTCTACTACTACTGCTACTACTACTACCCCTACTACTACTACAAGAATTACTACTACTATGCTATTACTATTCCTACTATAACAACAACAACTACTACTACGTCTATGACTTTTTCAACTCCTACTCCTACTACTTTTGCTACGACTACTTCTACAACTACTACTATTCCTACTCCTACTCCAACTCATACTACTGCTATAACTACTACTACTGCTGCTACATACTCCAACAATAATAACTCCTACTACTACTCCTACTACAAGTTCAACTACAACTACTACTATAATTACTAATACTATTACAACTACAACTACTATCACTTCAACTAATACTACTACTGCTACTACTACTACTACTACTACTAATACTACTACTACTAGTAGCAGAAATAGTAGTAGTAGTACTTATCATAGTAGTAGTAGCAGTCATAGCAGTATTAGTATTAGTAGTAGTAGTAGTACAATTGCAACTAGTGGCCGTAACTCTAGTAGTAGTTGCAGTAGTTGCAATAGTAATAGTAGTAGTAGTAGGAGGAAATGGAGTAGTAGTAGGGGTAGTGGTAGCAGTAGCAATAGTAATAGTAGGAGTCGTGGTACGAGTAGTAGTAATAGTGGTAGTAGTTGTGCTAGTAGCAGTAGTAGTTGTTGTTGTAGTAATCATTGTAATGGTAGTAGTCGTACTAGCAGTAGTAGTACTAGTAGCAGTAGTAGCAATAGTAGTAGAAGTAGTAGTAATAGTAATAGTAGTAGTAGTAGCAATTGTAGTAGTTGTAGTAGGAGTATTAGGAGCACAAGTAGTAGTAGTAATAGTAGCAGTAGTGATAGTAGTAGTAGTAGGTAGTAGTAGTACTAGTAGAATCAGCAGAAGTAGTAACAACTACTACAAACTACTATAACAACAACAAGGATGACAACAACAACTATTATGACTACTACAACTATAACTACTACTTCTACTATATAACAACAACAATAACTACTACTAATACTATTTCTTCTACTTTGCTACTGCTACTACTACTACCTCTATTACTACCACTTTTGCGACTTCTACTATGCTACTCCTACTACAACAATCTCTACTAGTACTACTAACTACTCCCACAACTACTACCATTACTGCTACCATTGCTCCTACTTCTACTTTAACTACTACTACTACTACACCAACTGCTACAACTACTCATACTAATACTCGACTACGACTATCGCTATTACATCTACTACTACTACTACTCTTCCTCCTCCTCCTCCTCCTCCTCCTCCTCCTCCTCCCCCCTCCTACTCCTACTACTACTACTCCTACTTCTGCAACTACTACTACCATGACTACTACAACAACAACAACAACAAAAACTACTACTACAACAACAAATACTACTGCTACTATTACTGCTACTACAACTACTGTTGTTGTTGCTGCTACTACTGCTAATGCTACTCCTACTACTTTTACTACTACTACCACTAATGCTAATGTTGCTGCTAATACTGCTATTACAACTACTACAACACCAACATCACCTACGACTACTACTACTACTATTTCTACAACTATTGCTACTGTAAACACTACTACTACTCCTTGAACTACTACTACCATGATTTCTATTACTACTACGACAACAACAACAATAACTACTATTACTACTACTAGTACTACAACTACTACTGCTGCTACTACTACAACTGCTCCTACTACTACTACTACCTACTACTACGACTAGTACTACTATTACATTTACTACTACTACTGCGGCTACTGCTACCACTACTACTGCTACTACTATTGTTGCTACTACTAGTACCGCAACTACTACACCCATTACTACAAATACTACTACTACTACTACTATTACTACTACTACTGCTACTTTTTCTAGTACTACTACTATTACTACTACTATTGCTTCTAATGCTTCCTCTACTATTATTATTACTACCTCTACTACTACAATTACTACTCCTTCTATTGCGATTACTCCACTGCTACTACTGCTACTGCTACTACTACTTTCGCTATTGTCACTACTACAACTGCTTCTACTTCTATTACTACAACTTCTGCAATTACATCTATTGCAACTCTTATTACTCCTCCTCCACCTACTACTACTACTTCTACTACTACAATTACTACTTCTACTGCCCCTACTACTACCCATACTCTTATACCTACTCCTGCTGCTACTACAACAACAACAACAACTACTAATACTACTACTACTATTTGTACCACTGTTGTTGGAACTACTATTACAACTACTTCTACTACTACAACAACTACTACTACTTCAACTAGTGATACTACTGCCGCTACTACTACTACTGCTACTACTACAGCAACTACAACTACTGCCGCTGCTACAACTGTCACCCATAGTACTACAACAACAACACCAACAACAACTACTACTGCTACGATTTCTACAGCTGGAACTCCAAGTATTATTATAATTACTATGCTACTATTACTAAGACTACAACAGAAACTACTGCAACAACAACTAGTGCGGCTGCAACTCCCACCTCTACTACTACTACTACTACTAATACTACTACCACCATGACACCTCCTCCTACTACTTCTACAAATATGACTTCTACTACAGCTACTATTTCTACTGCTATTACAACTACAATAATAACTACTACTACTATTACTACTACAACAACAATAACAACAACAATAACTACTACTAATACTACAACCACTACTATTACTACCACTACTTCTACTACTACTATTGCTACTACTACTACTACTACTACTACTACTACTACTACTACTACTACTACTACTACTACTTCTACTACTACTACTACTACTAATATTACTAATAGTATTGCTACAAGTCCTTCTACTACTATTGCTACAACAACTACTACTACTACAGTTATTACTACTCTTATTAGTACTGCTATTGCTACTACTACTGCTGCTACTACCACCACTGCTGTCTGTCTGGAATTGATACCGCAGAAATGGACAGTGAAGCAGTTTGCCTCCACAGCTTCCTTTGGGATAGATGCTTCGTCTACGCAGCATGTAGTTGCACCCATATCTAATATTGCTCTGATTTGGAATCGGGGTACTCCAGGAATCTCCAAATCGACGTGCATGTTATACAACATGTTCCTTACCATCTTCGGGCCTGATTGTTGCAACTCTCTCTGCCCTGTTCTAGCGGCTTTGAGAATGCTTTCTTGGACTAGTATATTCGCATCTTCCTCCTGGATGTATAGCCCTTTTCCTTTTGCCCTTGTGGTATCAGCAGCTGCAAGTTCTTCTTGGTCCAACTTGAGCTCCTTCTCTTGCTCCAGCTCTCGTACCCTTATCTTGTAATGCTCCACTTCCTCCTTCAGGCGCTTGATTTCTCCATCACACCAGGTGATGTAGTATTGCTGTTCCTGAATTAGCTGTTGCGGGAAGAATGGTGCTGGTGCAGCAGGTGCTACTGGTACCTGTATTTTGAAATAATACGAACGACAGAGATTGCATGCTGTTACCTTGCATTTCTCATAATGTATTCGTGCCCTCTGTAATAAGTTTCTTCTACAGCATGAGCAGCTCTCATACTGAGGGTGCACAAACTCATTGTGTTGCCAAGCATGCAAGCAGATCGTTTGTTCTTCTGGCAATTTTATATGGGGTCGATATCCTCCTTCGATCTCCCCTAGCATGTAAATTGCTTCTCATTGGATCTCCGCCTGGAGTGCTTGTAGTGGCTCTCCTTCACCTTCGGAGACACTGAAAATCGCATCGCTTTGCGCCTCACCTTCCTGAACTGATAATACAACATAGTCCTCAGGAATGGTTAATTGTTCAAAAATGGCCATTCTTCTAACATTTCTTTTATCATTCGGACACTCTCTTCCAAAGTGCCCATCCTGGCCACAGAGGAAGCATTTACACTTCCTGTTGCGCACTAGATGCTTTCATTTTTCAACTCTAATATGGGTTTCATGCGGCTTATCTCTATAAGTCATCGACTTTCTCAACCCATACCTCTTCTCCTTCTTGTAATAGCCAGGTATAGGGATCTGGTTACAGAACAAGAGATCTTTCAAGGATCTCTTGAAGGCGGCGTCCTTGCACTCTGCTTCCAGGAATTTGTAAGCAAATAGTATCCTGGGTAGGACTCCGACTTGAACTCCTGAGTACCTCTGGTCAAATGCCTCCTTCATACGCCTTCCTAGTTCTGCAGGCATTTTCAACCAAAATTTTTCAGAGAGTTCAGTACCTGTATAGAGTCGCCCTGTCTTGGCTGACAGCCTCATGTAATCATTCATATACTTGACAATGTTCTTGACATTGTCACAAGACAGTCGCTCCAAGTCTCTATATGCCTCGTCTTGTATAGCTGTGGATCCGGTAGTGGGGTCTTCCAGAGTAAAAACTCGCCTCATCTGGGATAAGATGTTCTGCGTGCCTTCTCTCCCTTCGCCTGTTGCGAGTAGTCCCTGATACTCCTCCCCATACTGCATTCTCCATTGGATCCACGTATGCTTCTCCACCTCATCCAGTAAGTTCTCCATGTAGTCAAGCTTCTCTCTGTCGTCTGTAAACCCCATGCTCGCCACATGGTTTCGTGTGATGGTCTCCCACCTGGAAAAAACATCATCAAATAATCCCAGCTGCTCCGGGATAACAAAAAGAACTCCCCCTGTTTACTGAGCTGAGGGAAAATTCCACATTTCATTGTTTGTTGCCCTTTTGAATGTTCCCCTTTCGTGACCTCGGAATATCGGGTCTTGCCTGGATGACGAGGGGGTTGCTACTGCAGGGGGGTAGCTTGGGGGTCCCATCGAAGTGTCTTCGGGCGATCGATATGGTGAAGTTACGACGCTAGAATATATCGCCTCGGCTAGCCTTTTGAGTGCCGGGTACTCTAGCTCCGTCTGAGGTTCCTCTTCTTCATATCCGGTTGTGAGAATGTTATTGGAACATCCTTCTTCATCATCATCTGGGTAAGAATCCCAGATTGGTGCATCCCGTCGGGGGTAATCATCAACTCCTGTTGGAATAAATTCTTCATCCTGGAGACTGCTGAAATACGTCTCCTCCCAATCATCAGTTTCCTCTAATGAAAAATCCATGGACCGAGGTAGAGAGGCCCCTGGGCGTGTATCCTCTGCATGGACTCTCAAGAGAGTATCCCGATACTGGTCGGAGGTATCCGAGGGCATATCGGTCTCCATAAGAACAGCTATATGTTGCAGGCGAACCTCCTCTTCATCATCTTGCACTTTATTCTCCTGCTGAACGCAGTGAGACACCTCTGGTGTGGACTTGCACTGGTAGGAGTTGGGGGTGATGCCTTCATTGCCCAGGCTTTGGTTGATAATCTCAGCTGGTTGTTTTGTGATGCCGACTTGGGTTGAATATTCATCCCATTTAGCATCAGTATTGGGTATATGTGGCTTTCGTGTATAAGTAATGCGGAATGCAAAGAGAATAAGGCGACAGATATTGAAACTCACAGATAACTCTATGCTTCGCCTTGGTCCTTTGATGATTTTCTAACTCTCTTTGTGTAAAATTTCAGTGATTCTTCCGATTGCTTCTTATTATGATATGCCTCCCCTTTTATAGGGAAACCTTACACCCTGCAGATGTGATAAGATCGCATCTGCTTTTTACAAAAGCAGCTTTGCTAAAAGCTACTTTACTAAAGCAAAAGCTAAAGCTGCCTAGCAGCTTTCCTAAAAGCTACTTTACAAAAGCTGATTTACAAAAGCCTCCTTTATAAAGTGGCTTTACTAAAAGCTACTTTATAAAAGTAACTTTACTTTACACCTATGCCACGGCTTTCTCTGGGCTGGGCCGGGCCGGTTATTCTTTGGACTGACTGGTCTGAGCAAGCTTGGACTTTCTGGGCTAGTTAGTTGGGCCGAACTGATTCTTCTCCCCACCATGCTCCGCTGGGCGAGTCGGCTTAAAGGCACCCATTCGCTGAGTTGAGTTAAGAGTGAGACGAACTGCTCGTTCCAGTTGGTCATCAATCTATTGAAGCATAGGGTACCATTGGGCCCAGAACTTGTTAGTCTTCCGTAGTCGTAGGCACTCCTTTGTTTTTGTAGAGTGCATCTCCCGGAGTTGAATTAGTGCTGCTAGGGCTTCGCGGGCAGCAAGTCGCCATAATGTCCCTGGTGATAGAGTCTTGGACCTCGGGTGGTAGTGGTTGACTTCTGAGGAGTTGTATGAGTTGCTCATATTGCACCACGTTCCTAGTATTGTCACGAGTTGGTTTTGCGTCATCGGATGAGATGCTGCTTGGACCTCCTGTAGGGCCAGTACTGTAAGATGGAGTTGTTCCTGTTTTTCTTCTGTCGGCCATCCTGCAAAATCAACACAATTAATTAATCTAGAAAGTGCGTCCGCCAGTTGGTTGTTTCTTCCATCAATGTGCTCAAACTCGATTGCCACTCCCGTCCCCGTGATGTAGTCAGTAAAAGCCATCCATTTGACTCGGGATGGTTTGTTGTTTGAGGACTTGTTGAAAAAACTAATGATCGCCTGGCAATCTGTTCTGATGAGTAACTCCGCTCTGTCAAGATAGTAAATCTTTAATGACTCCAGAGAGTTCATGACAGCGTGGATCTCGGCGTCAATGGCAGACTTCGGTGGGTTGAACTTGCCACTGGCATAAGCACAGACTTTCTCTGTCGACCTTGGATCATATTTCTGTAGCTTCCATTTGCAGATACCTCCCCAGCCTTCCATACAACAATCAGCTTCGCGGATCAAGTAATTTCCTTCTGGTGGAATCTCAAGATCTGGCAGATTCTGGATGAGGCCTTTTATTTGTTCCACAAGATTCCAATCTTGCGAATTCCATCTCTTCTCACCTGTTGGGCTTGTTTTGGAGTATAGAGGTCCCAGTAATTTTCCAAGATTTGGAATATAATTGCGGGCATAATTAAGAATTCCTAACCATGATTTCAGCCCTTTTGTTG
The DNA here is from genome assembly GCA_005019695.1 of Trichopus zeylanicus subsp. travancoricus. Classification (NCBI taxonomy): domain Eukaryota; kingdom Viridiplantae; phylum Streptophyta; class Magnoliopsida; order Dioscoreales; family Dioscoreaceae; genus Trichopus; species Trichopus zeylanicus. The sequence continues at coordinate 119,657 of RXID01022081.1, forward strand.
TTGTAAGGTCCCGTTCCTGAAAATCAGCAATTTTCTTTATTATATGAGGTTGAAGCTTTATCTTCTGGCTCCCAATGATTGCTCCCAGAAAGTCCACCTCGGAAACGGCTACCTTCATCTTTGTGGGACTTAAGATCAGCCCGTTATCTTCACAAATCTACAGCATGATCTTCAAATGTTCCGCATGCTGCTCTTCGGTTTCTGAGAAGACTAAAATATCGTCAATATAAATAGCGATAAATTGTTCTGTACCTTGGAAGCATTGGTCCATTTTTCACTGAGACACAACCGGCGCATTTTTTAATCCAAAGGGCATGACCAGCCATTCATATAGCCCTTCTGGTACCCAAAAAGTGGTCCATTCTATTGAGTCGGGGTGCATTGCCACCTGATGAAACCCGCTTTTGAGATCAAACTTTGAATAAATTTGGCTTGTGCTTACCCTTCTGAGGATAGTGTTTATCCCTGGGAGACTATACTGGTCTTTGTTTGTATGGTCATTCAGCCTTTTGTAGTTAAAGACCATTCGTTCTTTTCCTCTGATCCCCAAGCCAGTTTTTGGGTCAATGCTCGTCCCTGAGTTGACGATCATTACCGTTGTTCGGTGTCGGCTCTGACTGGGCCTTATTACGCCTATATCAAGTAGTGCCTGCACATGTATCCTAAATGTATCATGTAACTGAGGAGTAATGTGTTTCAGAGGCTTACCTGTAATGGTGAATTCTGGATTTTTTATGTCCAGTTGACATACTACTTGATTCTTTATCCAATGCTTTAGAGGGTTGTCGCCGATGTATCCTGCTTCCTTGAGCCTCTGCAATAGTGGGTTGAACCTTGTTAGGAAGGATTCTCTACCCTTCTCTTGGTTGTAGAATACCGATTCCTTTATGTTAATGTATTCCTCTTCGTCAAGGTCCAGTTCCTCCAATGCTGCTACTACTGCAGCTTCAGGAGTAGTATTAATGGTAGTCAAATGCTTGTAGAAAGTTACTACACTATCTTCAATCCTCACTCCTCCTTGCATAGCACGTATGAAATTGCATCTAATAATCATCTGGATGCCATCTCCAAGTTTGATCCGCAAGCTGTAAGTGTAGGGAATACGAAAAATGTTGTCTCCGATGTACATTCTCCCTTGCTTTAGCTTCTTATCTGCTGTCTGCTTGGAATTGATATCGCTGAAATGGACAGTGAAGCAGTTTGCCTCCACAGCTTCCTTTGGGATAGATGATTGGTCTACGCAGCATGTAGTTGCACCCATATCCAGTATTGCTCTTATTTGGAATCGGGGTACTCCAGGAATCTCCAAATCTACCTGCATGTTATACAACATGTTCCTTACCATCTTCGGGCCTGATTGCTGCAACTCTCTCTGCCCAGTTGTAGCGGCTTTGAGCATGCTTTCTTGGACTAGTACATTCGCATCTTCCTCCTGGATGTATAGCCCTTTTCCTTTTGCCCTTGTGGTATCAGCAACTACAAGTTCTTATTGGTCCAACTTGAGCTCCTTCTCTTGCTCCAGCTCTCGTACCCTTGTCTTGTAATGCTCCACTTCCTCCTTCAGGCGCTTGATTTCTCCATCACACCACGTGATGTAGTATTGCTGTTCCTGAATTAGCTGTTGCGGGAAGAATGGTGCTGGTGCAGCAGGTGCTACTGGTAGCTGTATTTTGAAATAATACGGACCACAGAGATTGCATACTGTTACCTTGCATTTCTCACAATGTATTCGTGCCCTCTGTAATGAGTTTCTTCTACAACATGAGCAGCTCTCATACTGAGGGTGCACAAACTCATTGTGTTGCCAAGTGTGCAAGCAGCTCGTCTGTTCTTCTGGCAATTTTATCTGGGGTCGATATCCTCCTTCGATCTCCCCTAGCATGTAAATTGCTTCTCCTTGGATCTCCGCCTGGAGTGCTTGTAGTGGCTCTCCTTCTTCACCTTCGGAGACACTGAAAATCGCATCGCTTTGCGCCTCACCTTCCTGAACTGATAATACATCATAGTCCTAAGGAATGGTTAATTGTTCAAAAATGGCCATTCTTCTAACATTTCTTTTATCATTCGGACACACTCTTGCAAAGTGCCCATCCTGGCCACAAAGGAAGCATTTACACTTCCTGTTGCACACTAGATGCTTTCATTTTTCAACTCTGATATGGGTTTCATGGGGCTTACCTCTGTAAGTCATCGACTTTCTCAACCCATACCTCTTCTCCTTCTTGTAATAGCCACGTATAGGGATCTGGCTACAGAACGAGAGATCTTTCAAGGATCTCTTGAAGGCAGCGTCCTTGCACTCTGCTTCCAAGAATTTGTAAGCAAATAGTATCCTGGGTAGGACTCCGACTTGAACTCCTGAGTACCTCTGGTCAAATGCCTCCTTCATACGCCTTCCTAGTTCTGCAGGCATTTTCAACCAAAATTTTTTAGAGAGTTCAGTACCTGTATAGAGTCGCCCTGTCTTGGTTGACAGCCTCATGTAATCATTCATATACTTGACAATGTTCTTGACATTATCACAAGACAGTCGCTCCAGGTCTCTATACGCCTCGTCTTGTATAGCTGTGGATCCGGTAGTGGGGTCTTCCAGAGTAAAAACTCGCCTCATCTGGGATAAGATGTTTTGCGTGCCTTCTCTCCCTTCGCCTGTTGCGAGTAGTCCCTGATACTCCTCCCCATACTGCATTCTCCATTGGATCCACGTATGCTTCTCCACCTCGTCCAGTAAGTTCTCCATGTAGTCAAGCTTGTCTCTGTCGTCTGTAAACCCCATGCTCGCCACATGGTTTCGTGTGATGGTTTCCCACCTGGAGAAAACATCATCAAATAATCCCAGCTGCTCCGGGATAACAAAAAGAGCTCCCCCTATTTGCTGAGCTGAGGGCAAATTTCACATTTCATTCTTTGTTGCCCTTTTGAATGTTCTCCTTTCGTGACCTCGGAATATCGGGTCTTGCCTGGATGACGAGGGGGTTGCTGCTGCAGGAGGGTAGCTTGGGGGTCCCATCGAAGTGTCTTCGGGCGGTCGATATGGTGAAGTTACGGCGCTAGAATATATCGCCTCTGCTAGCCTTTTGAGTGCCGGGTACTCTAGTTCCGTCTGAGGTTCCTCTTCTTCATATCCAATTGTGAGAATGTTATTGGAACATCCGTCTTCATCATCATCTGGGTAAGAATCCCAGATTGGTGCATCCCGTCGTGGGTAATCATCAACTCCTGTTGGAATAAATTCTTCATCCTGGAGACTGCTGAAATACGTCTCCTCCCAATCATCAGTTTCCTCTAATGAAAAATCCATGGACCGAGGTAGAGAAGCCCCTGGGCATGTATCCTCTGCATGGACTCTCAAGAGAGTATCCTGATACTGGTCGGAGGTATCTGAGGGCATCTCGGTCTCCATAAGCACGGCTATATGTTGCAGGCGAACCTCCTCTTCATCGCCTTGCACTTTATTGTCCTGCTGAACGTAGTGAGACACCTCTGGTGTGAACTTGCACTGGTAGGAGTTGGGGGTGATGCCTTCATTGCTCAGGCTTTGGCTGATAATCTTAGCTGGTTGTTTTGTGATGCCGACTTGGGTTGAATATTCATCCCATTTAGCATCAGTATTGGGTATATGTGGCTTTCGTGTAGCCAGGTTGTTTGAGACTCTTCGGATGAACCCTTTGATCTCATTTGCTGGCATAACCTTCTTCTGCATCTTATATCTCGGACTTCTCTTTTTGGCATGCTCGCTTCTGGTTTCGAACGGGCCTGGGGACAACCGCTGTAAATTTGTGGTATGTATAAGTACTGGTAGGGAAGAGCCTCCTTCCCTCTTTTGGTTGTCGTTTACTGGAGTTGCTGTGGACGTTGCTGCTTGCTCCATTAGTGTTGGAGTAGCTTGTCCTTTTGAGAGCGCCTTCTACTCAGGAATCGCCAAAGATGGTACTCTTCGTTTGCCCTAGTTTAATGGAAAATTTCAAAAACAAACTCCCGGACTTCCTACTGAGGAAAGGTCCACTATCTAAATTATAGCAGTGAGGTGAAGTTAACAACATCCCTTTCAAGATACTCACACCGCTCAAGAACTTGTTTGAAATTTTTAAGATGGACTCTGGAGGAAAGACAGGTGCGGTCGTATATGACGACAATATTGTTGGCTAACTGGTTTAAGGTGACTTCTGGTGATAAGGTAAGGTCAAGGTACTAAAGGTTTGTGGTTCGGGATTTGGTATACCACTCCTGTATTGTTCTCTCCCAAGCTTCTGACATCTATGCTACCAGACTTTACTGCAAGCTCCTACCGGGCGGTTCCTATCCAGGTTCCGGCAGGGCAATTTCTCGCTAGGTTCTGAACCTTCCAGGATCACACGGGTGTGCCCTTGGGCTTACCACGGCCACTCGCCTTACTGCCAAGTTAGGACCTGTTCTTTTTCCTATTCAGTTCATCACCCAAAAAGCATAAAACCCAAACCTTTACCCGATTAGTGTACCGTTAAGCAGAAACAAGATAGTTCAGACGAAAGCATATAAGTTGTAAGCTCAGAGAAGAACAGAAACAGGTATGATAAACCCGATCCGTCCCCTAACCTTTCGTACCTTAACCTGAAGCTTTCTACTCACAAGCCATATCTTGAACCAGCTCTGATACCATTATATCGTTCATCATCGGTTCATGTACCAGAGACTAATGCTCTGATACCAAGTCGCGGATCTCTGCATGGAAAGTAATGTGGAACGCAAAGAGAATAAGGAGACAGATGTGGAAACTCACAGATAACTCTGCGCTTTGCCTTGGTCCTTCGATGATTTTCTAACTCTCTTTGTGTAAAATTTCAGTGATTCTTCCGATTGCTTCTTATTATGATATGCCTCCCCTTTTATAGGGAAACCTTACACCCTGCAGATGTGATAAGATCGCATCTGTTTTTTACAAAAGCAGCTTTGCTAAAAGCTACTTTACTAAAGCAAAAGCTAAAGCTGCCTGGCAGCTTTCCTAAAAGCTACTTTACAAAAGCTGATTTACAAAAGCCTCTTTTATAAAGTGGCTTTACAAAAAGCTACTTTATAAAAGTAACTTTACTTTACACCTATGCCACGGCTTTCTCTGGGCTGGGCCGGGCCGGTTGTTCTTTGGACTGACTGGTCTGAACAAGCTTGGACTTTCTGGGCTAGTTAGTTGGGCCGAACTATACTTCTCCACCACCACTACTACTACTATAACTACAGTTGTTGCTACTATTGCTACTAGTACTACTACTACTACTAGTAGGTAGTAGTACTAGTACTATAAGTACTATTGCTACTTCTAGCGCTACTACTATTCCTCAGCTACAACTATTACTACTACTGCTGCTCCAACTACTACAACTCTCACAGGTACTACAACTACTACTACCACTAGTGCTGCTACAACTGCTACTACTACCAGTCCATCAACAATTGCTACTAGTACTAATACTATGAATACTACTACAACAACGAATACTACTACTACTACCTTTACAACTATAGATGTTGCTGCTGCAACTCAAACTACTACTACTACTACTACTATTCAAACTCCTACTCTTATTATTGCTCATACTATTACTCCTATTACTCCTAATACTGCAACAACAACAACTACTACTACTACTACTACCACTACTACTACCACTATCACTACTACTACTGCAACTACAACTACAATGACAACTACTGCAACTGCTGCTATAATGACTACTTCTACTACTACTACAACGACTATGACAGTTATAAATACTACTACTAATCATAATACTCCTAATACTACTGCTGCAATTACTACTATTACCACCACTACGACTCCAACTACTACTACTATTGTTGCTGTTATTACTACTACTACTGCTGCTGCTGCTATGACTACTACTACTACTGCCACTACTAGTACAACAACTGCTAATACAGCTATTACTACTACTACTATGACTCCTACTACTACTACTACAACAACTACAACTCCTATTATTGTTGTTGTTGTTGCTGCTATTTCTACTACTGCTACTATAACAAAAACAACTACTACCTGCACTATAGTACTACTACAACTACTACTCCTACTAATCCTCCTAGTACTACCACTACGGCTACTACGACTCCTACTCCAACTCTTGCTAAAATTAGAGCTGCTACTACTACTACTACTACTACTACTACTACTACTACTACTACTATTACTACTACTACTCCTAATACTCCTATAACAACAATTACTGCTACCACTATTAATACTACTACCAATCCTAATACTCCTACTACTACTACGACTCCTACTACTACTACTCCTAACACTCGCACTGCTACTACTACTACTACTCCTACTGCAGCTATTCCCACTACTACTACTATTGCTGCTATTACTATTACTAATACAGCTACTCTAGCTACAACAATTGCTACAACTTCTATCACTACCACTACTACTACGACTACTATTACTACTCGTGCTGCTGCTACTGCGGCTATTGCTACTACAACTACAATAACAACAACAACAACAACTACTACTACTACTACTACTATTCCTACTAATACTACTACAACTGCTACAACAACAACGACAACTACTACTATTACTATTGCTACTACTACATCAACTACTTCTACTACTATTATAGTTGCTACTACTACTACTCCTACTACTATTGGTACTACTACTACTAATACTAACACAACTACAATAGCAACAACTACTACTACTAATACTAACACTCCTACTACTTCTAATACTAATAGTACAACAACAACTACTACTACTCCTACTACTACTACTACTCCTAACACTACTGAGACTTCTACGCCTTGTTCTCCAACTACTACTACTATCACTCCACTCCTACTATCATTGCTACTGCTACTTCTACTACTATTATGACTACGCCAACTGCCACTACTGATCCTACTACTACTACTACTACTAGCAGTACTACTACTACTACTACTACTAGTCATAATAATACTACTACTCCAAATACTCCAACTACTACTACTACTGCAACAACCGTACTGCTGCTACTCCTACTTACTACTACTACTGCTATTGCTACAACTACAACAACAACTACTACTTGTACTCCAACTATTACTACTACTACTCCTAGTTCTATTACTATTACTACTAGTACTACTTTTATGCCTACTACTATTGTTGCTACTACTACTACTACTAGTCCTCCTACTACTGCTGCTACTACTACTACTAATAGTTCTACTAGTGTAACTACGACTAGATTGCCAATAGTACAACTGCTACTACTACTACTCCTTTACCATTGGTACTACTACTAGTACTATGAATACCACTACTACTACTTCTACTGTTGTCGCTGCAACTGCTGCAACTACTACTACCACTATGACTCGTCTAACTCCTCCTACAACGACGGCTACTACCACCACCACCACCACTACTACTACTATTACTACTACTACTAGAATAACAGTTCCTAGTACTACTCCTACAACTAGAACAAGTATTAGTACTACTGCTACTACTACCATGCCTTCTATTACAACTGCTACTACTACAACTGCTATTGCTAATACTACTAGTACTACAATTGCTACTACTGCTACTACAACCTCTTTACTGCCAATACAATTGCTATGACTACTACTCCTCCTACTACTGGTAGTATTACTATGAATACTAACACTACTACTACTACTCCTAATACTACTACTACGACCTCTATTCCAACTACTACTGCTAGACCTATTACAAATCCTACTACTACTATGACTACTACTATTACTACTACTTTTACTTCTACTGCTACTCTTCCTACTACTACTCCCACCACAGCTGCTACTACTAATCGTAATACTACAACTGCTACTGCTACTATGACTGCTACCTCAACTCCTACAGGTACTACAACTTCGACTACTACTCCTACTGCTACTATTACGACTACTACTACAATAACTACTCTTACTAATACTCCTACAACAACAACTACTACTACTACTACTTTGACTTTTGCTACTGCTATGAACCCAACTACTACTACTACTTCTACTACTACTAGTACTACTACTACTACTACTACTACTACTCGTTCTACTACTATTACAATTGCTGCTATTACTACGCCTTCTACTATTGGTACTACTACCACTAATACTAACACTCCTACTATTGCTATTACTACTGTTATTAAAATGCCAAGTCCTACTACTGCAACTGCTACTACTCCTACTCCTACTACTCCAACTCCTATAACTACTACTACTCTTACTACTACTACCCCTACTCCTACTGCTACTATAATTACCACAAATACTACTCTACTACCACTACTATAACAACTACTACTATCACTACTATTCCAACCCCAATTCCTACTCCAACTGCCACTCCTAATACTACTACTACGACTACTTCAACTACTATTGCTACTGCCACTACCATTGCTACAACAACAACTACCACTACCAATACTCAAACTAGTACTACTTCTACTACTACTACAACCACTAATACTACTGCTGCTGCCACTAATACTACTATTATTACTACTACCTCTACTACTAATACTAATACTACTATCTACCATCACAACTACTACTACTACAACTACTAGTACTCCTGCTACTACTACTACTACGACTACTACTACTACTACTTCCACCACCACTACTAATACTGCTACTACTCCTCTAACTACTATTGCTGCTACTGCTACTATTACTGCTGATCCTGCCTCTCCTGCTACTATTGCTACTTCTATTGCTGCTACTATTGCTGTTGTTATTGCTATAGTTGCTACAACTACTACTATTACCACTACTACTCCTACTACTTCTACTACGACTACTACTACTATTATAACTACTACTGCTACCCTTCCTACTCATATTGCAACTACTACAATTACTACCCTTCCTAATCCTTCTATTACTATCCTTCTTACTCCTACTATTTCTACTATTGATCTTGCCGCTCCTACCACTTCTCCAACTACTACTAGTACTACTACCTTTCCTACCCCTACTGCTACTACTACCTTTCCTACTCCTACTGCTACTACTGCTACTACTGCTACTACTATTCCTCCTACTACCACCACTACGACTACTACAACTCCTACTCCAACTCTTACTGCTACTATAACTCCTACTACTACTACTACCCATACATCAACTACTACTCCAACTCCCGCTATGACTACAACTACTACTACAACTTCTACCACTACTACTACTACTACTTCAACTATTATTACTACTACTACTATAACAACTATTCCAACTACATCACCTACAACAACAATAACAACAACTACTACTACTACCATGACTTCTACGACTACTACAACTACTACTGATATGGCTCCTACTACTACAACTACTACTACTTCTACTACTAAAATTACTACTAGTACTACTACTACTACTACTTCAACCACTAATATTACTACTACTACTTCTACTATTAGTATGATTGCTACTACAACCACTCCTCCTTTTATTGGTACTACTACTACTAATACTAGCACTACTATTACTACTCCTACTACTACTCCTAGAACTACTCTAACTCCTACACCTAAAGACAGTAATACTCTGATAACTGATATTACTGTTATTGCTATTAATACTACTACTAACCCTAATACTCCTACTACTACTACTATTGCTACTATTACGACTACTGCGACTCCTACTACTACTACTACTTTGAACACTTCTACTACTCCTACTACTACTGTTGCTGCTATTACTACTACTACTGCTGCCACTGCTACTACTAGAACTTCTACTACTACTATTTCTACTACTACTACGATAACTACTACTGCTGCTGCTACTGCAACTGCTATTGCCACTATTACTACTACAACAACTACTACTACTACAACTACAACAACAACAAGAACAACAACAATGACTACTAATATTTTTACTACTAATACAACTGCTACTATTACTACTCCTGCTACTACTAGTAGTGCTACTACTAATACTAACACTACTACAACTACTACTGCTAGTACTACAAATTCTAACACTCCTACTACTTCTACTACTATTAGTACTACTACCACAACAACTACTACTATTACTGTTGCTACTCCTAACACTACTATGACTTCTATGCCAAGTACTTCAACTATTACAACTACTGCTATTATTCTTGCTGCTACTTCTACTGCTATTACGACTACTCGAACTACTACAACAGCTCCTCCTCCTCCTCCTACTACTACTACTACCAGTCATACTAATACTACCACGCCAAACACTCCTACTGATACTATTACTGCAACAACGGCTATTGCTGCTACTACTACTACTACTATAACAACTACTCCTCCCCCTCCTCCCCCTCCTATTACTACTACTACTAGTATTACAACTGTAGACACTACTACATTACCAATAGTATGACTACTACTACCACTACTCCTTCCACTACTGGTACTACTATGACTACTATGAATACTTGTACTATGCTACTACTACTACTACTACTACTACTACTACTACTACTATTACTACTACGACTCCTATTCCAACTCCTCCTAAACAACAGCTACTACTACTGCTACCGCCACCACCACCACCACCACTACTACGACTACTACTACTACTATTACTATTACTACTACAACAACTACTCCTACAACTAATACTACTATTACTACTACTGCAACTACTGCCGCAACTTCTATTACTACTACTACTACTACGGCTCGAACTACTACTACTACTTCTACTTCTATTGCTAATACTACTTCTGCAAGTACTACTAATTCTACTACTACTTCTATTACTAACACTACTACTACTACTACTCCAAATACTACTACTACTACTACTACTACTCCAACTCCTCTTCCACCTACTCCTGCTACTACTACTACTACTTTTACTACTGCTTCTACTATTCCTACTCTGACTCCTACTACTACTACTACTACTACTGCTCCTCCTACTACTACAACTGCTACAATGACTCCTACTCCAAATCCTACAGATACTACAACTCATACTACTACTACTGCTGCTGCTGCTACTATTGCCACTACTACTACAACAACAACTCCTTCTACTAATCCTACAATAACTACTACTATTACTGCTAGGTCTACTACTACCACGACTTCTGCTACTACTACTACTACTACTACGGCTCCTACTACTACTACTTCTGCTAATAATACTACTACTACTACTACCACCACCACCACCACCACCACTACTGCTACTACTACTACTACTATTGCTTCTACTACTCGTACATTTGCTACTATTGCCTCTTCTCCTTCTATTAGTACCACTACTACTAACACTAACACCACTACTACTACTCCTACTACTACTACTTTAATTACTCCAACTACAACTCCTACTCTGATACCTACAGCCACTACTACTCCTACAACTACTATTACAACTACTGCTCCCAACACTACTACTAATCCAAATAATCCTACTAGTACATCCACCACTACTACTACTCCTACTACTACTATTACTGCTAACACTCCTATTACTACTACAACTACTATTCAAATGCCTAGTCCTAGAACTACAACTACTACTACTCCTATTCCTACTACTCCAACTCTTACTGCTACGACTACTCTTACTGCCTCTATTGCCCCTACACCAACTACTACTTGTCCTACTACTCCTACTCCCACTATAACAACTAGTACTACTGCTACTACTACTACAACTACTACTGCTAGTATTACTACTACAACAACTACTACTATGACTACTACAACAACTACTTCTATTTCTACTACTCCAACTCCAATTCCTAATAAAACTACAACTCCTAATACTACTTCTATGACTACTACTTAAACAACTACTGCTACTACCACTACTACTACTACAACTACTGTAGCCACTTCCAATACTCCAACTAGTACTACTACTACTACTCCAGCCCCTACTACTACTGCTGCTACCACTAGTGCTTCTATTACTACTACTACTTCTACTACTACAACTAATACTACAACTACCACCACCATGACTACTACTACCACCTCCACCACCACTACTACTGCTACTACCCTCCAACTACTAATACTACTACTACTGCTACTAGTACTATTGATCTAGCCGCTCCAGCTGCTACTACAACACCTATTCCTACTACTACTGCTGCTACTGTTGCTATAGTAGCTACTACTAAAACTATTACTACTACTACTTCTTCTACTACTTCTGCTACAACTACTACAGCTATTGCTACTAGTACTATTGCTACTACTTCCACTACCACTACTACTAGTATAGTTGCTTTTTCCACTACTGCTATTGCTGCTGCTACTTTCACTCTACGGCAAGTAAAACAATTGTGACCACTACCGCTACTTTTACTACTACTGCTACTACTACTACTATTATTGCTACGATAATTACTACTGGTACTAATTATATTATTACTACAACTATGACTACTACCACAATAATTACCACTACAACAATAACTACTACTACTACTATTTCTCCAATAATAACCAGTAGCACTACTCTCCCACTACTAATACTACTAGTACAATAACTTCTACTGCTACTACTAGTACTACTGGTTGCACTACTTCTTCTTCTTCTACTACTACTACTGCTACTACTCCAACAAATACTACTATCGCTCCTACCACTGCTGCCACTACTAGTATTAATACTGCTGCTACTATTATTACTACTACTACTACTTCTCGTTCTATTACTACTTCTACTACTACTTCTACTTCTGCTACTGCTGCTACAACTGCTACTACTCCTACTACCGCTACTATGGTTACTGTTGCTACTACTACTAGCACTTCCTCGACTACCACTACAACTACTACTGCTATGACTACTACTACTACTACTACTACTTCTACTACTACTGCTACTATAGCTACTACTACCACTACTACAATAATAAGAACAACTACTACTGTTGCTACTACTATTGCCACTACTGCCACCACTAATTTGACAGCCAATAAAATTACTACCGCAGCTACTACTACTTCTACTACTATTGCTACTACGGCTACTACTATAACAACAACAACTACTACTATTACAACTACTACTACCACAACTCCTACCACCACCACTACTACTACCACTACTGTTACTGCCACTACTACTACGAATATTACTACTATAGCTTCTACAGATTTTGCTAGTACTACTTCTACATGTCGTACTACTATTAGTACTGCAACCACCGCCACTACTGTTACAACTGCTACTCGTACCAATATTACCATTGCTGCTACTACCACTGCTACTAGTAGTGTTGCTCCTATGACTATTAGTACTGCTGCTGCTACTACTACTACTACTTTAGCTACTACTGCTATTACTGCTACTACTGCTACTTATGCTACTGCGACTACCACTCTACTATTGCAAATACTAAAATGATTGCTACTTCTACTATTGAATCTATTACTATTACTATAATAACTACTACTACTGCAACTGCTATTTCTGTGGCTACAACTACTCCCACTACTACTACAACTATTATAACTACAGCTACTCCTACCACTAATGCTACTAGTACTACTTCTGTTATAATTATAGAAACTAGTACTACTATTACTATTACTACTACACAACAAATTCTACTAATACTAACAATACTATTGCTACTACTGCTACAACTATTAGTTCACCTAGTGCTACTACTACCACTACTAATACTACCACCACTACCATTATTACTACTTCTAATACTATTGGTACTACAACTACTAACGCTATTACTACTGTTGCTATTACAATTACTACAACCACCACCACCACCACCACCACGACTACTATTACCAGTACATCTATTACTACTACTACTACTATTGAAACTATTGCAACTACTACTAATACTACAACTATTACTATTACTACCACCACCACCACCACCACTACTACTACTACTTCTTCTACGACTACTCCTACTACTACTATAATTACTAGTTCTGCTACTACTATTGTTACCTCTTCTACTACTACAACTACGAGTACTACCACTGCAACTACTACTTCTACTACTGCAACAACTGCTGCTACTACTGCTTCTACTTCTACTCCTACTTCTATTACTACGGCTAGTGTTACTACTACTAGTAGTACTTCAACTACTACTACAACTACTGCTACCACTAGTATTGCTACCACCGTTATTACTGCTACTACTACTACCACTGCTACTACTATCACAACTACTACTATGGGTAGTAATACTACTACTACTACTAATTCTACTACTACTACTACTACTAATTCAACTCCTACTACTTTTCCTACTGATTCTACTCCTACTACTAGTAGGAGTAGTAGTACTAGGAGTAGTTGTAGTAGTAGTAGTAGTAGTATTAAGAGTAGTAAAAGTAATGTTAGTACTTAGTAGTAGTTCCAGTAGTAGGAGAAGTAGGAGTAGTAGCAATTATACTGATAGTATAGATAGTAGTAGTAGTAGAAGTAGAAGTAGTAGTAGTAGCAGTAATACTAGTAGTAGTAGTGTTAGTAGTAGAAGTAGTAGTAGTAGTCATAGTAGGAGTCGTAGTAGTAGTAGTCATAGTAGTAGAAGTTGTGGTAGTAGTAGCACTAGTAGTAATAGTACTAGTAGTTGTAGGATTAGAAGGAGGAGCTATTGTTATTGTAGTAGTAGTAATTATTGTTGTTGTTGTTGTTGTAGTAGTAGTAATAGCTATACTTGTAGGAGGAGTTGGAGTAGGAGTCATTGTTGCAATAGTAATAGTGTAGTAGTAGCAGCAACAACAGTAGTATAAGTAGTACTAGTAGTAGTATTAAGAGTTGTAGCAGCAATAGCAGTAGTGGTTGGAGTAGTAGTTGTAGCTATTGTACTATTAGTAATATAGCAGTAGTCATATTAGTAGTAGTAGTAGCAATAGTAGTAGGAGTAGGAGAAGTAGTAGTAGTAGTAGTAGTAGTAGCAGTAGTAGTAGTAGTAGTAGTAGTAGTAGTAGTCGTACTAGCAGCAGCACTAGTAATAGTTGTAGTAGTAGTGGTAGTGGTAGTGATACTTGTGGGAGTAGTATTACAAGTAGTAGTAGCAGTAGTAGTAGTAGTAGTCAGAGTAGAAGTAGTAGTTATGGTAGTTGTAGTAGCAGCAGTAGCAATAGTAGAAGTAATAGATGCAGTTTGTGTAGTAGTAATAGTAGTAGTAGTGGTAGTATTAGTGATAGTAGTAGTAGTAATAGTAGTAGTACTAGATGTAGTAGTAGTAGTAGTAGTAGCGGTAGTTATATGAAGAGTTGTGGCAGCCACAGTTCCAACAGTAGTAGTAATATTTGTATTAGTAGTGGTGGTAGTAGTAGTAGTAGTTGCAGTTGTTGTTGTAGTAGTAATAGTAGCAATAGTAGTACGAGTTGTAGTTGGGGGTTGTAGTAGGAGTTGTAGTTGTTGGAGTAGTGGTAGCAGCTCTAGTAGCAATTGTAGTAGTAGTAAGAGTTGGAGTATGAGTAGGAATAGCAGTTGTGATAGTAGTAGTAGTATTCGAAGTAGTAGTAGGATTAGGAGTTGGAATAGTAGTCGATGGAGTAGTAGTAGTAATAGTAGCAGTAGTTTTTATTATCGTAGTAGTTGCAATAGTAGTAGTAGTTGCAGGTGTGTTTGGAGTAGTAGTATTAGTATTAGTAGTAGTCGTAGTAGAAGTAGTAGTAGTAATAGTCATAGTAGTAGTGGTAGCAGTAGTTGTAGTAGTAGTAGTCTTTGTAGGAGTTTAGTAGTAGTAGTTAAAGTTGTAGGAGTGTTAGAAGTAGTAGTACTTGAAGTTGAAGGACTGTTAGGAATTATAGTAGGAGTAGTCGTAGTAGCAGTAGAAGTAGTACTTGAGGTAGTTGGAGTGTTAAGAATAGTAGTAGTAGGAGGAGTAGTAGTATTGTAGTAGTAGTTATTATTATTGTTGTGGTAGCAGTAGTAGTGGTGATAGTAGGAGTAATACTAGGAATAGGAGTTGGAGTAGCAGTAGTAGTAGGATTTGGGGTAATAGTAGTAGTAGTAGTATAGTTATTATCGAAGTACTAGTAATAGTAGTAGTAGTAGTAGTAGTAGTAGTAGCAGCAGCTGCAGAGGTAGTAGTAGCAGCACCAATAGTAGAAACAGTAGTAGTAGTAACAGCAGAAGAAGTAATGGTAGTACTAATACTAGTAGTAGTAGTAGTAGTAGTAGTAGTAGTAGTAGTAGTAGTAGTAGTAGTAACAGCAACTGCATTTGTAGTAGTAATAGTACTAGTAGTAGTTGTTGTTGTTGTTATTGTAGTTGCACCAATTGCATTCGATGTTGTAGTTTGAGTAGTAGTAGGAGTTGTAGTTGTTGGAGTAGTGGTAGCAGCAATAGTAGTAGGAGTGGCAGTAGTTGTAGTGGTAGTCGTAATAGTAGTAGTAGCGACAGTAGTAGTAAGTGTAGTAGTTGTAGTACTAGTCATTGTAGTTGTAGTAGGAATAGCAGTAGCTGTAGGAGCTATAGTTTTAGTAGTAGTAGCAGTAGTAGTTGCAGTAGTCATAGTAGTATGAGCAGTAGTAGTAGTACTAGTAGTTGTAGTAGCAGTTATAGTCGTAGTAGTAGTAGCATAAGTAGTAGTGGTAGTAGTAGGAGTAGTACTAGCAATAAGAGTTGCAATAGGAGTAGTTGTAGTAGTAGTACTAGTAGGAGTAGTACTTGTATTAGTAGGAATCGTAGTAGGAGTAGTAGTAGGAGTTGTAGTTGTTGGAATTGTGGTAGCTGTAGTAGTGGTAGGAGTAGTAAAAGTAATAGTAGTTGTAGAAGTAGTAGTAGTAGTAGTAGTAGTAGTGGTAGTAGAGTAGGTAATAGGAATAGTAGCACTAGTAGCTTTAGCAATAGCAATAGTAGTTGTTGTAGTAGTAGTTGTCATATTAATAGTTGTTGTTGTAGTAGTAGTAGTAGTAGTGGTAACTATAGTTGTACGTGTAGTAGTGGTAACTGTAGTTGTAGGTGTAGTAGTTGTAGTAGTAGTAGTAGTCATAGTAGTTGTAGAAGTAGCGATAGCAGCAGGAGTAGTAGTTGACGTAGTAGTAGTTGCAATAGTTGTAGCAGTAGTAGTAGTCATAGTAGTAGTGGTAATATTAGTAGTAGTAGTAGTGGTGATGGTGGTAGTAGTAGTAGTTGTTATATTAGCTGTAGTAGTAGCAGTAGTTGTAATATTAGTATTAGTGGTAATTATAGTGGTTGTAGTAGTTGTGTTAGTAGTAGTAGTATCAGAAGTAGCAGTAGTAGGAGCAGCAGCAGCAACAGTAGTAGTAGTAATAGTAGTAGTAGTAGTAGGAGGAGGAGGAGGAGGAGTTATAGTAGGAGTAGCAGTGGGAGTTGTAGTTGTTGGAGTTATGGTAGTAGCAGTAGTAGTTATTGTATATGCAGTAGGAGTTTTAGTAGGAGTAGGAATAGTAGTCATTGTAGTAGTAGTAGTTGGGGTAGTAGTAGTATGAGTAGTAGTAGTATTTGTAGCAGGAGTAGGAGTTGGAATAGTAGTAGATGTAGTAGTGCTAGTAGCAGTAGTAGTAGGAGGAATAGTAGTAGTCGTAGTAGTAGTATTTGTTATAGTTGTAGTTGTAGGATTAGTATCGGAGTAGTAGTAGGAGTAGTGGTAGTAATATTAGAAGTAGTAGTTGTAGTAGGAGTAGGAGTTGGAATAGTAATAGATGCAGTAGCAGTAGTAGTAGCAGTAGTAGTAGCAGTAGGAATAGTAGTAGTCACAGTAGTAGTAGTTGTTATAGTTGTAGTAGTAGCACTAGTAGTAATAGTAGCAGAAGTAGTAGTTGTAGTACAAGTAGTAGTAGTAGCCGCAGTAATAGTAGTAGTAAGAACATCAGTAGCAGTAGTTGTTGTAGTACTGGAAGAAGTAGTTGTAATAGCAGCAGCAGCACTGGTAGTAGTAGTAGGTGTATTGTTTGGAGTAGTATTAGTACTTGGAGTATTAGTAGTAGTAGTAGTAGTAGTAGTAGTAGTAGTAATAGTAGTAGTAGTAATAGTAGTAGTTGTTGTTGTAGTAGTTGTAGTAGTAGTAGTAATAGTGGTGGTAGTAGTAGTAGTAGTGGGGGTAATAGTTGTATTAGTTGTAGTAGTAGTAGTAGTATTAGAAATAGTAACAGTAGTATTAGTAGTAGGAGCAATAGAAGTAGTAGTAGTAGTACTAGTAGCAATAGTAATGTCAATAGTAATAGGAGTGTTAGTAGTTGTAGTAGTAGTAGTAGTCGTCTTAGCGGTAGTAGTAGGAGTAGTAGTAGCAGAATAGTAATAGTAGTTGTTGTTGTTGTAGTAGTAGTTGTAGTAGTATGAGCACTAGTCGCAATTGGAGTTGTAGTAGGAGAGGACTAGCGTTAGCAGTGGTAGTAGTAGACAAGTAGTTGTAGGAGTTGTCGTAGCAGCTATAAAAGTAGCAGTAGTTGTATTGGCTGTAGCAGTAGTAGTAGTAGTAGTCATAGTAGTAGTGGTAGTAGTAGTAGTTGTTGTAGTAGTAGCAGCAGCAATAGTAGTAGTAGTAGTAGTAGTAGTGGTAGTAGTTGTTGTTGTAGTAGTAGTAGCAGTAGTAGAAGTAGTAGTGGTACTTGTAGCATTAGTAGTGGTAGTAGTAGTAGTAATAGTAGTTATAGCAGTAGGAGTAGCAGTAGTAGTAATAGTAGTTGCAGTTGTAGTAGCAGTAGTACTAGGAGGGTTATGAGTAGTAGAAGTAGTTGGTGTAGTTAGCAGTAATAGCAGCTGTAGTAGCAGGGGTAGTAGTAGTATTAGGATTAGTTATAGTATTAGTAGTAGTAGCAACAATAGTAGTAGTAGGAGTAATAGTGGCTATAGGTGTAGAAGTAGGAGTAGTAGTCGTAGTGTTAGTATTAGTAGTAGCAATATGAGTAGTAGGATTGGTTGTAGTAGCAATGGTGCTAGTAGTAGAAGTAGTAGTTGTAGGAGTAGTAGCAGTAGTAGTATTAGTTGTAGTAGTAGGATCAGTAGGAGCAGCAATAGTAGTAGTAGTTATAGTAGCAGTAGAAGTCGTCGTCGTAGTAGTAGTAGTAGTAGTTGAAGTTGTGGCAGTAGTAGCAAAAGTAGAGCTAGTAATAGTAGTGGTAGGAGTAATAGTAGGAGTAGTTATTATTGTCGTCGTCGTAGTACGAGCAGTTGTTATAGTAGAAGAAGTAGTAGTACTCATATCAGTATTTGTAGCTGTAGTTGTACGAGGTGCTGGAGTAGGAGTAGTAATCAGAGTCGTAGTAGTTGGAGTAGGGGTAGTAGTTGTAGTAGGAGTTGTAGTAGCAGTAGGAGTTGGTGTAGGAGTCATTTTAGGTATAGTAGCAGAAGCATTAGCAGGAGTAGGAGTAGGAGTGGTAGCAGAAGCATTAGTAGGAGTAGGAGGAGTAGTAGTAGTAGCAGTAATAGTAGTACTAGTAGTACTAGCAGAAGTAGTAGCAGTAGCAGTTGTAGTAGAAGTAGTGTTTGCAGGAGTATTCATACTAGTAGTAGTAGTTGCAGTAGTGGAAGGAGTAGTAGTAGTAGCAGTTGTACTAGTAGTAATGTAGTATTAGTCCTAGTAGTAGTTGTAGAAGTAGTAGTAGTAGTAGTAGTAGTAGTAGTAGGATTAGTAGTAGTCGTGGTGGTAGTAGTAGTAGTAGTAGTAGTAGTAGTAGTAGTATTAGTAGTAGTTGTGGTAGTAGTAGTAGTTGTTGTAGTAGCAGTAGCAGTAGTAGTTGTAGTCGTAGTACGAGTGTTTGGAGTAGTAGTATTAGTATGTGTAACAGTAGGAGTTGTTGTAGTAGTAGGAGCAGTAGTAGTAGTAGGAGTAGTTGTAATAACAGTAGTAGTGGAGTTGTAGTAGTAGTAGTAGTTGTTGTTGTTGTTGTTATCATTGTAATAGGAGGAGTAGTAGTAATAGAAGTTGTAGGAGTAGGGGTAGTAGTAGGAGTAGCAGTAGAAGTTGGTGTAAAAATAGGATTAGTTGTAGGAGTACTCGTAGGAGTAGTAGTTGTGGTAGTAGCAGTAGCAATTGTACTAGTTGTTAAAGTAGTAATAGTCGTCATAGTAGTAGCAGTAGCAATTGTACTAGTTGTTAAAGTAGTAGTAGTAGTAATAGTAGTAGTAGCAGCAATTGTACTGGTTGTTATAGTAGTAGTAGTAGTAGTAGCAATTGTAGTAGTAATTGTAGTAGTAGTAGAGTTGTAGCAGCAGTTGGAGTAGGGGTAGTAGTAGTAGTTAAAGCGGTAGAAGCAATGGGAGTTGGAGTAGGAGTAGTAGTAGTAGTAGAAGGAGTAGGAGTGTTACTATTAGTAGTAGTGGGAGGAGTAGTAGTAGTGTTAGTATTAGTAGTAGTTGTTGTAGGAGTAGTAGTAGCAGCAATTATACACATTGTAGAAGTTGTAGTAGTAGTAGTAGTTGTTGTTGTTGTTATTGTAGTAATAATTATAGAAGTTGTTGTTATTGTTTTTGTAGTTGTAGTGGTAGTAGTAGTAGCAGTAGTAGAAGAAGGAGTTGGAGTAGGAGTAGGAGTAGGCATAGCAGTTGTTGGAGGAGGGGTAGTGGTAGTAGTAGTAGAAGTAGTAGTAGTAGTGGTAGGATTAGTAGGATTAGTAGCTGTAGGAGTAGTAGAAGTCATAGTAGGTGTAGTAATTGTTGTAGTAGTAGTTATTATTGTTGTATAGTAGTAGTAGCAACAATAGTAGTAGTAGTACAAGTCATAATAGTAGCCGTATTAGTCATAGTTGTAGTACCTTTAGAAGTAGTAGTGTAGTAGTAGTATGAACAATAGTAGCAGTCGTAGTTGTTGTAGTAGTAGCAGTAGTAGCAACAGTACTAGTAGTAGTAGTAGTAGCAGCAGCAACAGGAGCAACAGCATCAGAAGTAGTAGTAGTAGTCGTAGCAGTAATAGTAATAGTTGTAGCAATAGTACTAGTTGGAGTAGTTGTCATTGCAGTTGGAGTAGTTTTAGGAGTAGAAGTTGGAGCAGGAGTAGTTGTAAGAGTTGTAGTGGTAGTAGTAGTACTGGAAGGAATAGTAGTAGTAGTAGTAGTGGTAGAAGTAGTAGCAGTTGTAGCAGTAATAGTAGTAGAAATACTAGTTGTAGGATTAGTGGTAGAAGTAGTTGTAGTAGTAGTAGGACTCGCAATAACTGTTGTAGTAGTTGTAGGAGTAGGAGTAGTTGTAGTAGGAGAAGTAGTAGTAGTGGTAATCATAGTAATAGTAGTATTTGCAGCAGCAGTAGTAGCAGCAACAGTAGTAGGAATAGAAGCAGTTGCAATGGTAGCAATTATAGCAGTAGGAATGGCATTAGCAACAGTAGACGCAGTAGGAGTCATAGCTCTAGTTGTAATAGTCGCATAATTAGTTATAGCAGTAGTAGTAGTTGCCGTATCACCACTAGCAAAAGTAGTAGTAGTAGTTGCAGTAGTAGTGGCAGCAGCAGCCATAGTAGTTGTTGTTGTTGTAAAATTAGCAGTATAGTGGTGGTGAAAGTAATAGTAGTAATAGTAGTAGTCGTAGCCGTTGTAGTAGCAATAATAGTAATAGTAGCAGTTGTAAGTAGTAGTAATAGAAGAAATAGTAGTAGTTGTGGCAGTTATAGTAGTGATATTAGTAGTACGAGTAGTTTTAGTTGTAGTATCAGTAGTAGTAGCAGTAGCAATAATAGTAATATAAAAAGTAGCAGAGGAGTAGTTGCAGTAGTAGTAGTTGTTGTTGTAAAATTAGTAGTAGTAGTAGTAGATAGTAGTAGTAGTACAACTAGTAGTAGCAGTCGTAGCAGTTGCGGTAGTAGCAGTAGTAGTAGCCGTAGTAGCAATTGCAGCAACAGTAGTGGCAAAAGTAGTAGCAGCAATAGCAGTAATCGTGGGAGGACTAGTGGTAGTAGAAGTAGTAGGAGTAGTAGGAGTAGTAGTAGGAGTAGTAGTAGTCGGAGCAATAGTAGTAGTTGGAGTAGCAGTAATTGTAGTAGGAGGAGTAGTAGTAATAATAGTAGCAGTAGCAGCAGTAGTAGCAATAGTTGTAGTAGTAGTAGTAGTAGTAATAGTAGGAGTTCTAGTCGCATATGTAATAGGGGTAGCTACAGTAATAGTAGCGGTAGTAGTAGTAGTAGTAGTAGTTGCAGTAGTGGTAGCAATAGCAATTGTTGTAGTAGGAGTGGAACTAGTTGTAGTATTAGCAGTATTAGTAGTAGCTGTAGCAGTAGTAGACGTAGAAGCAATAGGAATAGTAGTTGTGGTAATAGTAGTTACAATAGCAGAAGTAGCAGTGGCGACAATAGTAGCAGTAGTTGTAGAAGTAGTAGCGATAGTAGTAGTAGTAGTAGTAGTAGTAGTAGTGGTAGGAACAAAAGTTGTAATAGTGGTAGCAGTAGTAGCAGTATTTGTAGTAGTTGTAGTTGTAGTAGTATTAGGAGCAGGAGTAGCAGTAGTAGCACTTGTAGCAATAGTAGTAGTAGTAGTAGTAGTAGCACCGGCTATAGTAGTAGTAGTAGTAATAGTAGTAGTAGTAGTAGTAGTAGTAGTAGTAGTAGTATTTGTACTAAGAGTAGTAGCATTAGTAACTATAATAGTAGTGGTTGTTGGAGTAGTAGCTGTGCTAGTAGTAGTAGTTATAGTAGTAGTGTAGTAGTAGTAGTACTAGTTGTAGTAGTATAGTTACAGTCGATGTAGTAGTAGTAGTAGACACCACATAAGTAGTAATAGAAGTAGTAGTAGTAGTAGTAGTAGTGGTAGTAGTAGTAGTTGTAGCAGTAGTAGTAGTTGTAGCAGTAGTAGTATTAGTAGTAGTAGTAGTACCTGTACTAGTGGTGGTAGTAGTAGTAGTAGTAGTAGTAGTAATAGTAGTAGTAGTAGTAGTACTAGTAGCAGAAGTAGTAGTAGTAGTAGACGAAGCTGTGGTAGCGGTAGTAATTATAGTCATAGTAGTAGTGGTAGTAGTAGCAGTAGTTGTTGTTGTAGTAGTAGTTGTGGTACGAGGAAGAGTAGTAGTAGTAGTACTAGTAGCAGAAGTAGTAGTCGTAGTAGTGGTAGTACAAGTAGAAGTGTTAGGAATAGTAGTTGTAGTAGTTGCAATAGTGGTAGTTGTAGTAGTAGCAGCAGTAGTAGTAGTAGAAGTAGTAGTAGGAATGGTGATAGTTGTAGTGATGTTAGTAGTAGCATAAGATGTAGTACTTGTAGTTGTGGAAGTAGCAGTTGTAGTATTAGTAATAGTGGTAGTCAGAGTAGCTGCATTAGGAAGAGCACTACTAGTAGTAGTACTAGTAGTACAAGTAGTAGTGATAGTAGTCGTTGATATAGTAGTGTTGGTAGTGGCAGTAGTAGTGGAAGTAGTGGTGGTGGTTGTAGAAATTAAAGTAGTTGTAGTTGTTGTAGGAGTAGTAGTATGAATAGGTGTAGGAGAAGGAATAGTAGTAGGACGAGGAGTAGTAGTAGTAGGAGTAGTAGTTGTAGTAGTGGGATTAGTAGTGTAGTGGTAGTATCCACAATAGTAGCAGTAGTTGTAGTTGTAGTAGTAGCGGTAGTAGTAGCAATACTAGTAGTAGTACTAGTAGTAGCAACAAAAATAAAAGTAGTGGGAGTAGTAACCGTTATTGTCATAGTAGCAGTTGTAACAATAGTAGTAGTACGATTAGTTGTAGTAGTAGTAGGAGAAGTAGTATTAGTAGGAGTTGGAGCAAGAGTAGTTGTAAGAGGTGCAGTAGTAGTAGTAGTACTGGAAGGAATAGAAGTAGTAGCAGTAGTAGTAGCCGTAACAGTAGTAGTAGTAGTAGAAGTAGTTGTAGTAGAAGTAGTAGTTATTATTGTTGTTGTTCTCGTAGTACTAGCAGTAACAGTAGGAGTAGTAGCGTTAGTAGTAGTAGTAGCATTAGTAACAGTAGTATTGGTAGTTGTAGCAGTGTTGTAGCAGCAATTGCAGCAGTAGTTATAATTGTAGTATTAAGATTAATAGTCGTGGTAGTAGCAGTAGTATTAGAAGTTGTGGTTAGAGTAGTAGTAGTTGTAGTAGTAGTCGGAATAGAGGTAGTACTAGCTATAGTTGTGGTAGAGGTCGTAGTAGTAGCTATAATTGTAGTAGAGGTAGTTGTAGTAGTAGTTATAGTAGTAGTAGTAGCCGTAGCAGTAGTAGTAGTTGTAGTACTAGTAGTCATAGTAGGAGTTGGAGTAGGAGTAGTAGCAGGAGTAGTAGTAGTTGGAATAGTGGTAGTAGTAGTAGTTGTAGCAGCAATTGTAGCAGTAGTAGTAGCAAATGTAGTAGTAGTAGTTATAGCAGTAGCAGTAGCAGAAGCTGTAGTAGTCATAGCAGTTGTAGTAGTAGTTGGAATAGTGGTCATAGTAGTAGTAGTAGTAGTAGTAGTAGTTGTAGCAGTAGTAATAGAGGAAGTAGTTGTAGTTGTTGTAGCCGCAGTAGTAGTAGGATAAGTAGTAGTAATAGTTGTAGTAGTAGTAGGAAATGCAGTAGCGGTAGTAGTAGCAGAAGTAGTAGTAGCAGTAGCTTGAGTAGCAGTAATAGTAGAAGTGGCAGTAGCACATGTAGTAGTAGTAGCAGAAGTAGTAACAGCAGTAGTAGTAATAGTAGCAGTAGTAGCGATAGTAGAAGTAGTGCTGGTAGTTGCAGGAGTAGTAGCCGTAGTAGTAATAGTAGTAGTACAAGTGATTCATGCAGTAGTCATAGTAGTAATAGTTGTAGCAGTAGTAGTAGCAGAAGAAGTAATAGTAGTAGTAGTTGTTGTTGTTGTTGTTGTAGTAGTAGTAGCAGTAATAGAAGTAATAGTGGTAGTGGTAGTAGTAGTAGCAGTAGTTGTATTAGGAGTAGTAATAGTAATAGTAGTAGCAGTAGTGGTTGTTGTTGTTGTAGAAGGGGTACGAGTAGGAGTAGGAGCAGGAGTAATAGTTGGTGTACTAGTAGTAGTAGTCACAACAGTAATAGTAATAGTAGTAGTAGTCGTAGTAGTTGTTGTTGTAGCAGTTGTAGCTGCAGCAGCAGTTGTAGTGGTGGTGGCGGTGGCGATGGTGGTCGTAGAAGGAGTGGTAGATGTAATAGTAGTGGTAGTAGTAGTAGTAGTAGTTGTTGTAGTAGGAGTAAGAGTGGTACTCGGAGTAGTTGTAGTAGGAATAGTAGTAGTAATAGAAGTTGCAGTCGTAAAATAATAGTAGTAGTAGTAGCAATAGTAATGGTAGTAGTTGTAGCAGTAGTTGTAGTAGTTGTAGTAGTAGGTGTAGTAGTTGTAGTGGTAGTAGTCGTTGCAGCACGACTAGTAGTAGTTGTTGTAGTTGTAGTTGCTATTGTACTAGTAGTAGGAGTAGCAACAGTGGTAGGAGTAGTAGTTGTTTTAATAGTAGTAGTAGTAGTAGTAGTTGTTGTTGTTGTTGTTGTTGTAATCGCAGTAGTAGTTGTAGTACCAGCAGTAGTATTAGAAGTAGTAGTCGCGGAAGTAGTTGAAGTATTTGTAGTAGTAGTAGTAGTAGTGGTAGTAGTAGTTGTTGTAGTTGGGGTAGCAGCAGTAGTAGTGGTAGTAGTAATAGTTCTAGCAGCAGTAGTAGCAGTAGTTGTAGTATTTGTTATTGCAGTCGTGGTTATAGTAATAGTAGTAGTATCACAAGTGGTGGTGGTAGTAGTAGTAGTATTAGTTGCTATAATAGCTCTTGTAGTTGTAGTATTGGTAGCATTAGTCGAAGTAGTAGTTATAGTAGTATTAGCAGAAGTAGTAGTTGTTTTTGTAGTAGTAACAGTAATAGCTGTAGTAGTAGCAGTAGCAGTAGCAAAAGCAGCAGTAGTAAAAGTCATAGTAGAAGTGGTAGTTATAATAGTATTAGTAGCAGTACTAGTTTTAGTAGTAATAATAGTAGTAGTAGTACCACTAGTAGTAGTAGTAGTAGTAGTAGTAGTAGTAGTAGTAGTAGTAGTAGTAGTAGTCGTAGTAGCAATAGTAGTAGTAGAAGCTACAGTAATAGAAGCAGTAGCAGCAGTAGTAGTCGTAACAGTTGTAGAAGTAGCAGTAGTCACAGTAGTAGTAGCTGTAGTAGTAGAAGTTGTTATAGTAGCAGTAGTAGTAGTAGTGGTAGTAGTAGTTGTTGTAGCAAAAGTTGAAGCAGTAGTAATAGTAGAAGTAGTAGTAGAAGTAGTAGTACTAGTAGTAGTTCTAGTAGTAGTGGTAGTAGTAGCAATAGTAGGTATAGTAGTAGTTGCAGCAGTAGTGGTATTAGTAGTAGTAGTTGCAGCAGTAGTGGTAGTAGTAGCAGTAGTTGTAGTAGTAGTCAGTGTAGTAGTAGGAGTAGTACCAATAGTAGTAGCAGTTGTTGTAGCAGAAGTAGCAGTAGTAATAGCACTTGTTGGAGTAGTAATAGTATTAGTAGTACTAGTCGGAGTTGTAGTAGTAGCAGGAGTTGGAGTAGTAGTAAGTGTTGTAGCAGTAGTAGTAGTACTAGTAGGAGTTGTAGTAGGAGTAGGAGTAGGAGTAGTAGTTAGTTGAGGTAGTAGTATCAATAGCACTACTGGGAGTTGTAGTAGTAGTAGTTGCAATCGTAGGAATAGTAGTAGTAGTTGTTGTTGTTGTTGTAGTAGTGTAGCAGTAGAAGTATCAGCTTTAGTAGTAGCGAAAAAAGTAGCAGCAGCAGTAGTAGTAGTAATAGTAGTAGTAGTAGTAGCAGTAGCAGTAGCTGCAGCAATAGCAGTAGCAGTAGTGGTAGCAGCAGTAGCAGTAGTGGTAGTAGTAATAGTAGTAGCACTAGTAGGAGCAGTAGTAATAGTACTACTAGTAGTAGTAGCAGCAACAACAACAGTAGTAGTTGCAGTAGTTGTTGTAGTAGAAGTAGTAGTAGAAGCAGTAGCGATAGTAGTAGGAGTAGTAGTAGTAGAAGTAGTCGTACTAGTAGGACGAGCAGTAGTAAGAGTAGTAGTAGAAGTAGTAGCAGTAGTAGTAGTAATAGTAGCAGTAGTATTAGGAGTAGGAGTAGTAGTAGCAGCAGTTGTAATATTAGCAGCAACACTAGTAGTAGAAGTAGGAGCAGTTGTAGTAGTAGTAGGAGTAGCAGTACAAGTAGTAGTAGCCGGAGTAGGAGTTGTTGTTGGAATAGTAGTAGTAGTAGTAGTAGCAACAGCAGCAGTGGTAGTAGGAGTAGTAGTAGCAGGAGTAGTAGGAGTAGTAGTAGGAGGAGAAGGTGGAGGAGGAGTTGTAGTAGTACTAGTGCTAGTAGTGGTAGAAGCAGTAGTAGTAGTAGCAGAAGTAGGAGCAGTCATACAAGAAGTAGCAGTAAAAGCAGTACTAGTAGCAGTAGCACTAGTAGAAGTAGTGGGAGTAGTAGCAATGGTTGTAGAAGCAGAAGTAGTAGTTGTTGTTGTTGTAGTGGCAATCATAGTAGCAATAGTAGTAGTAGTAGTTGTTGTAGTAGTAGCAGTGGTTGTAGTAGTAGTAGCAGTAGTAGCAGCAATTCGTTTAGTAGTTGTAGCAGTAGTTGTAGCAATAGTGGCAGTAGTAGTTATAACAGTTATAGAAGTAGCAGTAGTCGCAATTGTTGTAGCAGCAGTAGTAGTAGTAGAGGAAGTTGTAGTAGTTGTAGTATTAGTCGTAGTTGTAGGAGTAGTGGTAACGATAGTAGTTGTAGCAAAAGTTCTAGTAGAAGAAAGAGTAGTAGCAGTAGTAGTACTAGCAGCAGTAACAGCTGTAGTAATAGTTTTTGTAGCTGTTGTAGTAGCAAAAGTAGTAGTAGTTGTTGTAGCCCCAATAGTAGCAGTAGTAGTAGAAGTAGTAATAGTGTTAGTAATAGTAGTAGTGGCACAAGCAGCAACATCAGTAGCAGTAGTAGTAGAAGTAGCAATAGTTTCAGTAGCAGTAGTAGTAGTAGTAGCAGCAGTAGCAATAGTAGTAGTCGTAGTGTTAGTTGCAACAAAGTTAGTTGTAGTAGTTCCAGTAGTTGTAGTAATAGTAGTAGAGGTAGCAGTATTAGCTGTAGCAGTAGTATTAATAGTAGTAGGAGTTGTAGCAGTAGTAGTTGTAGTAGCAGCAATAGTAGTAATAATAGTAGTTATAGTTGTTGTAGTAGTATTAGGAGTAGGAATCACAATAGTAGTAGGAGTAAGAGTAGGAGTAGGAGTAGCAGTAGGAGTAGGAGTTGTAATCGGTGTAGTAATTGCAGCTGCAGTTATAGTAGTAGCAGTAGTAGAAGTAGCTATTGTAGTTATTGTAATCTGGGTAGTTGTAGTAGTTCTTGTAGTAGTAGTAGTAGTTGTTGTAGTTATAGTTATAGTAGTAGTAATAGTAGTAGTAGTAGCAGTAGTAGCAGCAGTAGTAGTAGTAATAGTAGCAGTAGTAGTACTTTTAGCCATAGTAGTAGCTGTAGTAGTAATTGTAGTAATAGTAATAGTAGTTGGCCTAGGCATAGTAGTAGTAGTAGTAGTAGTAGTAGTCGTATGGGTAATGGTAGCGGTCGGAGTATTAGTAGTAGTAATAGGAGTAGTAGATGTAGTAGCATCAACAACAACAAAAGTAGTAGTGCTATTAGTAGTAGTAGTATTAGTAGTAA
This sequence comes from Trichopus zeylanicus subsp. travancoricus, assembly GCA_005019695.1. Taxonomy (NCBI): domain Eukaryota; kingdom Viridiplantae; phylum Streptophyta; class Magnoliopsida; order Dioscoreales; family Dioscoreaceae; genus Trichopus; species Trichopus zeylanicus. Next base: position 148,135 of record RXID01022081.1, read on the forward strand.
TAGTAGTACCAGTAGCGATAGTAGAATTTGTACTAGTAGCAGCAGTGGTAGTAGTAGTGGTAGCAGCAGCAGCTGTAGTAGTAGTCGTAGTAGTAGTAGCAATAGTAGTAGTATTTGTAGTGGTGGTAGTAGTAGTAGCAATAGTAGCATTACTACTAGTAGTAGCAGTAGTAGCATCAGCAGTCGTAGTCGTAGTAGTAATAGTAGCAGTAGTAGTTGCGATAGCAGCAGTAGTACTATTTGTATTAGTAGTACTAGTAGTAGTTGTTGTGGTTGCAGTAGTAGTAGTAATAGTTGTAGCAGTAGTGGGAGAAGTAGTAGTCGTAGTAGCAGTAGTTGTTGCGACTATAGTGGTAGTAGCGGTAGTTGGAGTAGAAGTAAGTGTAGGAGTTGTAGTTATAATCGTAGTCGTAGCAGTAGTGGTAGTAGTATTAGTAATAGTAGTAGTAGCAGCAGTAGTTCCTGTGAAAACCATAGTAGTAGCAGTTCTCACTGCAATGACAGTAGTAGTAGTAGTTGCATAAGCAGTAGTAGCAGTCATATTACTAGCAGTAGTAGTTGTATTAGTTTCAATGGTTGTAGTAGTAGTAGTAGTAGTCGTAGTACTGGTAGCAGCAATAGCAGTTGGGGAGGTTGTAGTAGTTATTGTAATATTAACAGTAGTAGTCATTGTAGTAGTAGTAGAAGCAGTAGTAGTAATAGTAGAAGTTGTAGTAGCAAATGAAGTAGTAGTAGTAGCAAATGAAGTAGTAGTAGTAGTAGAAGCAGTAGTAGTAGTAGTAGAAGTAGTAGCTGTAGTACTAGTAGTAGTGGAAGAAGTAGCTGTAGTAGAAGCAATAGTAGTACTAGTAGTCGTAGTAGTAATAGTAGTAGTTGTAGTAGCAGCAATAGTGGCAGTAGGAGTAATAGTAGTCGTAGTAGTAGTAGTAGTAGTAGTAGTAGTAGCAGTTGCAGTAGTAGTAGTAGTAGTAGTAGTAGTAGTAGTAGTAGTAGTAGTAATTATAGTAGCAGTTGTCATAGCAGTTGTAGTAGAAGTAGTAAAAGTAGTAAAAGCTGTTGTAGTAGTAGTAGTAGTAGCAAAAGGACTAGTAGAAGTATTAGCTGTAGTCGTAGTAGTAGTAGCAGTAATAGTAATAGTAGTAGTAGTAGTAATAGTAATAGTAGCTGTAGTAATAGTAGCAATAGTAGTAGTAAAGTAGTAGTAGCGGTAATAGTAATAGTAGTAGTAGTAATAGTAACAGTAGTAGTAGTAATAGTAGCAATAGCAGTAGTAATAGTACTAAAAGCGGTAATAGGAGTAGAAGTAATAGTAGTAACAGGAGCAGTAGTAGTAATAGTACTGCCCGTAAGAGTAGCAGTACTAGTAATAGTAGTTGTATAGACGTACAAGTTGAAGTAGTAGTAGTTGTACTACCAATAGTAGTAGTAGTAGAAGTAGTCTTAGTAGGAGTAGTAGTAGTTGTTGTTTTTGTAGCAGTAGTAGTAGTTCTAGTACTTGTAGTAGCAATAGTAGAGTAGTAGCAGGAGTAGTTGTAGTAGTAGTTGTTGTTGTACTAGCAGCGATAGCAGCAGAAGTACTAGTAATAAAAGATGTTTTTTTTGTTCTTGTTGTAGAAGTAGTAATAGTACCATGAGTTGTACTAGTATCATTACTAGTAGTAGCAGTAGAAGTAGTAGCATTATTAGTAGTAGTAGTTGTTGTTGTAGCAGCCGTAGTTGTTGTTATTGTAGTAGAAGTAGTATTAGTAGTAGTTATTGTAGTACTAGTAGTAGGAGTAGTAGTAGTAGTAGAAGTAGAAGTAGTAGTAGCAGTAGAAGTTGTAGTCATAGTAGAAGTAGTTGTAGGAGGAGTTGGTGTAGTAGCGGAAGTATTAGTAGGAACAGTAGTAGTATTAGTAGTAGTGCTAGGAGTATTTGTAGTAGTAGTAGTACTAGTATTTTGAGTTGCAACAGAAGTAGTAGCAAGAATTGCTGTAAGAGTAGAAGAATTAGTAGAAGTTGGAGAATCGGCAGTAATCGAAGCAGTTGTGGCAGTACTAGTTATAGTAATAGGAGTCGTAGTAGTATTACCTGTAGCAACGGTAGCAGTTGTAGTAGTAGCAGCTGTAGCATTAGTTTCAAGAATAGTAGTAGTAGTAGTAGTAGTAGAAGTAGTGGTTGCAGTTGTAGTTGTTGTAGTAGTAGTTGTAGTAGTAGAAGTAGAATTAGGTGTGGTTGGAGGAGTAGGAGTTGGAGTAGTAGTAGTAGTGGTAGTAGTAGTAGCAATGGTAGTTGTTGTAGTAGTAGGAGGAGGAGTAGTAGAAGTTGTAGCAGTAGGAGTAGTAGTAATAATAGCAGTGGTAATAGTAGTAGGACTGGTTGTAGTAGTAGTAATAGGAGTAGTTATAATAGTAGTAGTAGTAGGATTAGTATTAGCAGTAGGAGTAGTAGTGGTGGTAGTAGTAGTAGGTATAGTAGTAGTAGTTGTTGTTGTCGAAGTAGTAGTAGTTGCCACAATAGTAGTGGTAGGAGGAGGAGGAGGAGGAGTAGCAGCAGCAATAGTGGTAGTCGTTGGTATACTAGTAATAGTTGTAATAGTAGTAGTAGTAGCAGTAGTAATTTTAGTTGTAGTAGGAGTTGTAGTAGCAATAGGAGTTGGTGTAGGAGTCATTTTAGCTATAGTAGCAGTAATTTGTGGAGTGGTAGCAGAAGCATTAGTATGAGTAGTAGTAGTAGTAGTAGTAGTAGTAGTAGTAGTAGTACTAGCAGAAGTTGTAGCAGTAGTAGCTGAAGTAGAAGTAGTGTTAGCAGTAGTATTCATACTTGTAGTAGTAGTTGTAGTAGTGGAAGGAGGAGTAGTAGTAGCAATTGTACTAGTAGTAATGTAGTAGTAGTCCTAGTAGTAGTTGTAGAAGTAGTAGTAGTAGGAGTAGTAGTAGTCATGGTAGTAGATGCAGTAGTAGTGGTAGCAGGAGTAGTAGTAGTTGTGGTAGTAGTAGTAGTTGTTGTAGCAGCGGTAGCAGTAGGAGTAGCAATAGTAGTTGTGGTAGTAGTAGGAGTGTTTGGAGTAGTAGTATTAGTATGTGTAACAGTAGGAGCTGATGTAGTAGTAGGAGTAGTTGTAATAGCAGTAGTAGTGGAATTGTAGTAGTAGTAGTAGTTGTTGTTGTTGTTATCATTGTAGTAGAAGTAGTAGTAGTAGTAGAAGTTATAGGAGTAGGGGTAGTAGTAGGAGTAGAAGTAGAAGTTGGTGTAAGAATAGGATTAGTGGTAGGAGTACTGGTAGGAGTAGTAGTTGTGGTAGTAGTAGTAGTATTAGCTTTAGTAGTAGTAGTACCAATAGTAGTAGGAGTAGTAGTAGTAGCAATTGTAGTAGTTGTTAAAGTAGTAGTAGTAGTCATAGGAGTAGTAGTAGTAGCAATGGTATAAGTTGTTAAAGTAGTAGTAGTAGTCATAGTAGTAGGAGTTGGAGTAGGAGTAGAAGTAGTAGTAGAAGGAGTAGGAGTATTAGTATTAGTAGTAGCAGTAGTAGTAGTAGTAGTGTTAGTATTAGTAGTAGTTGTTGTAGAAGGAGTAGTAGCAGCAATGATACATATTGTAGAAGTTGTTGTTGTTGTTGTAGTAGTAGTAGTAGTAGTTGTTGTTGTTGTTGTTGTTGTTGTTGTAGTAATTATAGAAATTGTTGTTATTATTTTTGTAGTAGTAGTGGTAGCAGTAGTAGCAGTAGTAGAAGAAGGAGTTGGATTAGGAGTAGTAACAGGCATAGTAGTTGTTGGAGGAGGGGTAGTGGTAGTAGTAGGAGAAGTAGTAGCAGTAGGAGTTGGATTAGGAGTAGTAGTAGCAGTAGTGGTAGGAGTAGTAGGTTTAGTAGTTGTTGGAGTAGTAGAAGTCAGAGTAGGAGGAGGAGGAGTAGTAGAAGTAGTTGTTGTTGTAGTTGTTGTTGTTGTATAGTAGTATTAGCAACAATAGTAGCAGTAGTGTAAGTCATAGTAGTAGCAGTATTAGTTGTAGTTGTAGTTGCTTTAGAAGTAGTAGTGTAGCAGTAGTATCAATAATAGTAGCAGTCGTAGTTATTGTAGTTGTAGCAGTAGCAGCAGCAGTACTTGTAGTAGTAGTAGTAGTAGTAGTAGTAGGTGCAGCAGCATCAGAAGTAGTAGTAGTAGTCGTAGTGGTAATAGCAATAGTTGGGGCAATAGTACTAGTTGGAGTAGTTGTCATAGCAGCAGGAGTAGTTGTAGGGGTAGAAGTTGGAGCAGGAGTAGTTGTAAGAGTTGCAGTGGTAGTAGTAGAACTAGAAGGAATAGTAGTAGTAGCAGTAGTGGTAGAAGTAGTAGTAGCTGTAGCAGTAATAGTAGTAGTGATACTAGTTGTAGGATTAGTGGTAGAAGTAGTTGCAATAGTAGTATGACTAGCGTGAGCTGTTGTAGTAGTTGTAGGAGTAGGAGTAGTTGTAGTAGGAGCAGTAGTAGTAGTGGTAATCGTAATAGTAGTAGTAGTATTTGCAGCAGCAAGAGTAGCAGCAGCAGTAGTAGGAATAGCAGCAGTTGTAGTGGTAGTAATTTTAGCAGTAGGAGTAGCATTATCAACAGTAGTCGCAGTAGGAGTCGTAGCTCTTGTTGTAATAGTAGCATAATTAGTTATTGCAGTAGCAGTTGATACAGCAGTAGTAGCAGTCGCAATAGCACAACTAGCAATAGTAGTAGTAGTAGATGCAGCAGTAGTAGTAGCAGCAACCATAGTAGTTGTTGTTGTTGTAAAATTAGCAGCAGTAGTTGTGGTGGTGCTAGTGATAGTAGTAATAGTAGTAGTCGTAGCAGTTGTAGTAGTAATAATAGTAATAGTAGCAGTAGTGCGTAGTAGTAATAGAAGAAATAGTAGTAGTTGTGCCAGTTATAGTATTAATATTAGTAGTACTAGTAATTTTAGTTGTTGTATCAGTAGTAGTAGCAGTAGCAATAGTAGTAATATAAAAAGTTGCAGAGGAGTAGTAGTAGTAGTAGTAGTAGTAGTAGTAGTAGCAGTAGTTGTAGTAGCAGTAACAGTAGTAGTAGTAGTAGTAGTAGTACAACTTGTAGTAGCAGTTGCAGTAGTAGTAGTAGTAGCAGCCGTAGTAGCAATTGCAGCAACAGTAGTAGCAGAAGTAGCAGCAACAGCAGTAGTAGTAGGAGGACTAGTGGTAGTAAAAGTAGTTGGAGTAGTAGTAGTCGGAGCAATAGTATTAGTTGGTGTAGTAGTAATTGTAGTAGGAGGAGTAGTAGTAATAATAGTAGCAGTTGCAGCAGTAGTAGCAATAGTTGTAGTAGTAGTAGTAGTAGTAATAGTAGGAGTTCTAGTTGCATATGTAATAGGAGTAGCGACAGTAATAGTAGCGGTAGTAGTAGTAGTAGTAGTAGTTGCAGTAGTGGTAGCAATAGCAATTGTAGTAGTAGGAGTGGTACTAGTTGTAGTATTAGTAGTATTAGTAGTAGGTGTAGTAGTAGTAGCTGTAGAAGCAATAGAAATAGTAGTTGTGGCAATAGTAGTCACAATAGTAGAAGTAGCATTGGCGATAATAGTAGCTGTAGTTGTAGAAGTAGTAGCGATACAAGCATTAGTATTAGTAGTAATAGTAGTCGTAGCTAAAAAGTTGTAATAGTGGTAGCAGTAGTAGTAGTATAGTAGTAGTATTTGTAGTAGTTGTAGTTGTAGTAGTAGTTGGAGCAGCAGTAGCAATAGTAGCACTTGTAGCAATAGTAGTAGTAGTAGTAGTAGTAGCACCAGCTGTAGTAGTAGTAGTAGTAGTAGTAATTTTAGTAGTAGTAATAGTAGTAGTTGTAGTAGCAGTAGTAGTAGTATTAGTAGCTGTAATAGTAGTGGTTGTTGGAGTAGTAGCAGTGCTAGTACTAGCAGTTATAGTAGTAGTGTAGTAGTAGTAGTACTAGTTGTAGTAGTATAGTAGTAGTCGATGTAGTAGTAGTAGTAGAAGTAGGCACCACATAAGTAGTAATAGAAGTAGTAGTAGTAGTATTAGTAGTGGTAAGTGTAATTGTAGCAGTAGTAGTATTAGCAGCAGTAGTAGTAGTACTTGCATTAGTAGTAGTAGTAGTAGTAGTAGTAGTAGTAGCAGCAGCAGCAGCAGCAGCAGCAGCAGTGGTGGTAGTAGTAGTAGTAGTAGTAGTAGTAGTAGTAGTAGTAGTAGTAGCAGAAGTAGTAGTAGTAGTAGTAGTAGTAGTAGTAGGAGTATTAGGAATAGTAGTTGTAGTAGTTGAAATAGTGGTAGTTGTAGTAGTAGCAGTTGCAATAGAAGTAGTAGACGTAGTAGTAGGAGAGGTCCTAGTAGTAGCGATGTTAGTAGTAGCATAAGATATTGTAGTCGTTGTTGTGGAAGTAGCAGTTGTAGTATTAGTAGTAGTGCTAGTCGGAGTTGCAGCAACAGCAAGAGCACTAGTAGTAGAAGTGCTAGTAGTACATGTAGTAGTGATAGTAGTTGTTGCTATAGCAGTATTGGTAGTGGCAGTAGTAGTGGAAGTAGTGGTGGTGGTTGCAGAAATTGCAGTAGCTTTAGTTGTTGTAGGAGTAGTAGTACGAATAAGTGCCGGAGAAGGAATAGTAGTAGGTGTAGTAGTAGGAGTAGTAGTTGTAGGAGTTGTATTAGTAGTGTAGTAGTAGTATCAACAATAGTAGCAGTAGCAGTAGTTGTAGTAGTGGCTGTTGTAGCAGCAATAATAGTAGTAGTAGTAGTAGTACTAGCAACAATAACAAAAGTAGTGGTAGTAGTAACCGTTGTAGTATTAGTAGCGGTTGTAACAGTAGTAGCAGTACGATTAGTTGTAGTAGTAGTAGGAGTTGGAGCACGAGTAGTTGTAAGAGTTGCAGTAGTAGAAGTAGTACTAGAAGGAATAGAAGTAGTAGTTGTAGTAGTAGCTATAACAGTAGTAGTAGTTGTAGAAGTAGTTGTAGCAGAAGTAGTAGTTATTGTCGTCGTTGTTGTAGTAGCACGAACAGTAATAGTAGGAGTAGTAGCTGTAGTAGTAGTAGTAGCATTTGTAATAGTAGTATAAATAGTTGTAGCAATTGTTGTTGCAGCAATTGCAGCAGTAGTTATAATTATAGTATTAAGATTAATAGTCATTGTAGTATTAGAAGTAGTGGTTAGAGTAGTAGTAGCAGTAGTAGTAGTTGGAATGGAGGTAGTACTAGCTATAGTTGTGGTAGAGGTAGTAGTAGTAGCTATAGTTATAGTAGAGGTAGTAGTAGTCGCCGTAGTAGTAGTAGTTGTTGTTGTAGTAGTAGTCATAGTAGGAGTTGGAGTTGGAGTAGTAGCAGGAGTAGTAGTAGTTGGAATAGTGCTAGTCGTAGCAGTAGTAGTAGCAGTTGTAGCAGTAGTAGTAGCAGAAGTAGTAGTAGTTGTTGTAGCAGTAGTAGTAGCAGAAGTAGTAGTAGTCATAGCAATAGTAGTAGTAGTTAGAATAGTGGTAGTGGTAGTAGTAGTAGCAGTAGCAGTTGTAGCAATAGTAGTAGAGGAAGTAGTTGTAGTAGTTGTAGCCACAGTAGTAGTAGGATAAGTAGTAGTAATAGTAGTGGTAGTAGAAGTAGTAGTAGGAGATGCAGTAGCGGTAGTATTAGGAGAAGTAGTAGCAGCTGTAGCTGGAGTAGCAGCAGCAGTAGTAGTATAAGTAGTAGCAGTAATAGTAGAAGTAGCAGTGGCGGATGTAGTAGTAGTAGCAGTAGTAGTAATAGTAGTAGGAGTAATAGTAGCAGTAGTAGCAGAAGCTGCAGTAGTAGCGATAGTAGAAGTAGCGGTGGTAGATGCAGGAGTGGTAGCCGTAGTAGTAATAGCAGTAGTACTAGTAATTCATGCAGTAGTTGTAGTAGTAATAGTAGTAGCAGTTGTAGTAGCAGAAGTAGTAATAGTTGTAGTAGTAGTCATAGTAGTAGTGGTAGTTGTAGTAGTAGCAGTAGTAGAAGTAATAGTGGTAGTGGTAGTAGTTGTAGCAGTAGTAATTGTAATAAGTAGTAGTAGTGGTTGTTGTTGTGGTAGAAGTAGGAGTAGGAGTAGGAGTAGGAGCAATAGTTTGTGTACTAGTAGTAGTAGTCGCAATAGTAATAGTAATAGTAGTAGTAGTAGTAGGAGTAGTAGTTGTAGCAGTAGTAGTGGTGGCGGTGGCGGTGGCGATGGTGGTCGTAGAAGGAGTGGTAAAAGTAATAGTAGTGGTAGTAGTTATTATAGTAGGAGTGTTAGGAAGAGTAATAATAGTAGTAATGGATGTAGTGGCAATAGTAGTGGCTGTACTAGTAGTAGTAGTAGAAGTAGTAGTAGAAGTAGCAGTGGGTGTAGTAGTAGAAATAGTCATAGTAGTAGTAATATTAGAAGTGGTAGTTGTAGAAGAAGTAGTTGTAGTTGTAGTAGTACTAGTATTAGTAGTAGTAGGAGTAGAAGCAGCAGTAGTAGGAGGAGTACTAGTGGTATTAGTAGTAGTTGTTGTTGTTGTAGAAGAAGAGGACGTACGACTACTATTAGTAGTAGTAGTAGGAGGAGTAGCAGCAAGAGCAACGGTAGCAGCAGCAATAGTAATATTAGTAGTAGCAGTCGTTGTAGTAGGAGGAGCCACAGTAGGAGTAGGTGTAGGAGTAAGAGTGGTACTCGGTGTAGTTATAGTAGGAATAGTAGTAGTAATAGAAGTAGCAGTAGTAAAATAGTAGTAGTAGTAGTAGTAGTAGTAATAGTAATGGTAGTAGTTGTAGCAGTAGCTGTAGTAGCAGTAGTAGTAGGTGTAGTAGTTGTAGTGGTAGTAGTAGTTGTAGCAGGACTAGCAGCAGTAGCAGCAGGAGTGCTACTAGTAGTAGTAGTTATTGTTGTAGTAGTAGTAGTAGGGGTAGTAGTTGTTTTAATAGTAGTAGTAATAGTTGTTCTTGTTGTTGTAATCGCAGTAGTAGTTGTAGTAGCAGCAGTAATATTAGAAATAGTAGTCACGAAAGTAGTTGAAGTATTCATAGTATTAGCAGTAGTAGTGGTAGTAGTTGTTGTTGTACTTGGGGTAGCAGTAGTAGTAGTAGCAGAAGTAGTTGTAGTATTTGTTGTTGCATTCGTAGTTGTAGTAATAGTAGTATTATTACAAGTGGTGGTGGTAGTAGAAGCAGTAGTACTAGCAGTAGTACTGGTAGCATTAGTCGAAGTAGTAGTTATAGTAGTATTGGTAGAAGTAGTAGTTGTTGCTGTAGTAGTAATAGTAGCAGCAAAAGTAGCAGTAGCCGAAGTCATAGTAGAAGTGGTAGTTGTAGTAGTATTAGTAACAGTACTAGCAGTAGTAGTAATAATAGTATTAGCAGTACCAGTAGTAGTAGTAGTAGTAGTAGTAGTAGTAGTAGTAGTCGTAGTAGTAGTAGCAGCAGCAGTCGTAGTAGCAATAGTAGTAGTAGAAGCTGTAGTAGCAGAAGCAGTAGTAGCAGTAGTAGTCATAACAGTTGTAGAAGTAGCAGTAGTCACTGTAGTAGTAGTTCTAGTAGTAGAAGTAGTTATAGTAGCAGCAGTAGCAGTAGTGGTAGCAGTAGTAGTTGTAGCAAAAGTTGAAGCAATAGTAATAGTAGAAGTAGTTACTAGAAACAGTAGTGCTAGTATTAGTTCTAGTAGTAGTGGTAGTTGTAGTAGTAGAAGTCGTAGTGGTAGTTGCAGCAGTAGTAGTAGTTGTAGCAGTAGAGGTAGTAGTAGTCTGAGTAGTAGTAGGAGTTGTACCAATAGTAGTAGCAGTTGTTGTAGTAGAAGTTGCAGTAGTAATAGCACTGGTTGGAGCAGTAGTAGTAGTAAGAGTTGTAGTAGTAGTAGTAGTAGTACTTGTCGAAGTTGTAGTAGCAGTAGGAGTAGGAGTAGACGTAAGACCTGTAGTAGTAGTAGTAGTACTAGTAGGAGTTGTAGCAGTAGAAGGAGTAAGAGTAGTAGTTTGTTTGATGTAGTAGTATCAATAGTACTACTAGGAGTTGTAGTAGTAGAAGTAGCAATCGTAGGAGTAGTAGTAGTAGTGGTTGTTGTTGTAGTAGTGTTGTAGTAGAAGTATTAGCTTTAGTAGCAATAGCTGCAGCAGATTTAGTAGTAGCAAAAAAAGTAGCAGTAGTAGTAGGAGTAGCAGCAGCAACAGCAGTGGTAGCAGCAGTGGCAGTAGTAATAATAGTAGTCGTAGTAGTAGAAGTAGTAGTAGTAGTAGTAGTAGTAGCAGTAGTAACAGTACTACTAGTAGTAGTAGCAGCAACAACAACAGTAGTAGTAGCCGTAGTAGCAGCAATTGGTTTAGTAGCAGTAGTAGTTGTGGCAATATTGGCAGTAGTAGTTATAACTGTTATAGAAGCAGCACTAGTCGCAGTTGTTGTAGCAGTAGTAGTAGTAGTAGAGGAAGTTATAGTAGTAGTAGTATTAGTCGTAGTTGTAGGAGTTGTGGTAACAATAGTAGTTGTAGCAAAAGTTGTAGTAGAAGAAATAGTAGTTGCAGTAGTAGTAGTAGCAATAGTAGTGGTAGCAAAACTAGCAGCAGCAACAGCTGTAGTAATAGTTTTTGTAGCTGTTGCTGTGGCAAAAGTAGTTGTAGTTGTTTTAGCCCCAATAGTAGCAGTAGTAGTAGAAATAGTAGTTGCATTAGTAATAGTAGTAGTGGCATCGGCAGCAGCATCAGTAGCTGTAGAAGCAGAAGTAGCAATAGTTTCAGCAGCAGTAGTAGTAGCAGCAGCAGTAGCAATAGTAGTAGTCGTAGTGTTAGTTGCAACAATGTTAGTTGTAGTAATAGTAGCAGAGGTAGCAGTATTAGCTATAGCAGTAGTATTAATAGTAGTGGAAGTTGTAGTAGTAGTTGTTCCAGTAGTAGATGTTGTAGTAGTAGTTGTTGTAGTAGCAGCAATGGTAGTAATAATAGTAGTTGTTGTTGTTGTAGTAGTATTAGGAGTTGGAGTTGCAATAGTAGTGAGAGTAGGAGTAGGAGCAGGAATAGTAGTCAGTGTAGTACTCGCAGCAGCAGTAATAGAAGCAGCAGTAGTAGAAGTAGCTGTTGTAGTTGTAGTAATCGGAGTAGTAGTTGTCATAGTCGTTGTAGTAGTAGTAGTTCTTGCAGTAGTAGTTGTTGTTGTTGTAGTTATAGTTGTAGTAGTAGTAATAGTAGTAGTAGTAGTAGTAGTAGCAGTAGTAGTAGTAGTAATAGTAGCAGTAGTAGTACTTTTAGCCATAGTAGTAGCTATAGTAGTAATTGTAGTAGTAGTAATAGTAGTAGGCGTAGTAGTAGTAGTAGTAGTAGTAGTAGCAGTAGTAGTAGTCGTATGGGTAATGGTAGTGGTTGGAGTATCAGTAGAAGTAGTAATAGGAGTAGTAGAAGTAGTAGCATCAACAACAACAAAAGTAGTAGTGCTAGTAGTAGTAGTAGTATTAGTAGTAATAGTAGTAGTAGTAGCAATAGTATAATTTGTACTAGTAGCAGCAGTGGTAGCAGTAGTGGTAGCAATAGCAGGAGTAGTAGCAGTCATAGTAGTAGTAGCAATAGTAGTAGTATTAGCAGTAGTCGTAGTAGTAGCAACAATAGAAGCATTAATACTAGTAGTAGCAGTAGTAGCATCAGCAGTCGTAGTCGTAGTAGTAATAGTAGCAGTAGTAGTTGCGGTAGCAGTTGTAGTACTATTTGTAGTAGTAGTACTAGTAGTAGTTGTTGTGGTTGCAGTAGTAGTAATAACAGTTGTAGTAGTAGTGGGAGAAGTAGTAGCCGTAGTAGCAGTAGTTGTTGCAGCTATAGTAGTAGTAGCGGTATTTAGAGTAGAAGTAGCAGTAGGAGTTGTAGTTATAATCGTAGTGGTCGCAGTGGTGGTAGTAGTATTAGTAGTAGTAGTAGCAGTAGTAGTTCCTGTGAAAACCATAGTAGTAGCAGTTCTCACTACAATGGTAGTAGTAGTAGTAGTAATAGTAGTAGTAGTTGTTGCATAAGCTGTAGTAGGATTAGTAGCAGTAGTAGCAGTAGTATTCATATTAGTTTCAATGGTTGTAGTAGTAGTAGTAGTCGTAGTACTTGTAGCCACAACAACAGTCGGGGAGGTTGTAGTAGTTATTGTAGTGTTAACAATAGTAGTAATAGTAGAAGTTGTAGCAACAATAATGGTTGTAGCAGTAGCAGAAGTAGTAGTAGTAATAGTAGAAGCAGTAGCTGTAGTATTAGTAGTAGTGGAAGAAGTAGTAGTAGTAGAAGCAGTAGTTGTACTAGTAGTTGCAGTAGAAGTGGTAATAGTTGCAGTAGCAGTAGTAGTGGCAGTACGAGTAACAATAGTAAAAGTAGAAGTAGTAGTAGTAGTAGTAGTAGTAGTAGTAGTAGTAGTAGTAGTAGTAGTACTTATAGTAGTAGTTGTCATAGCAGTTGTAGTAGAACTAGTAAAAGTAGTAAAAGTTGTAGTAGTAGTAGTAGTAGTAGCAAAAGGACTAGTAGAAGTAGTAGCTGTAGTCATAGTAGTAGTAGCAGTAATAGTAATAGTAGTAGTAGTAGTAATAGTAACCGTAGCAGTGGTAATAGTAGTAATAGTAGTAGTAATAGTAGTAGAAGTGGTAATGGGAGTAGTAGTTGTAGTAATAGGAGTAGTAGAAGTAATAGTAGTTGTAGCAGCAGAAGTTGTAGTAGTAGTAGCCGTACAAGTTGAAGTAGTAGTAGTTGTATTACCAATAGTAGTAGTAGTAGAAGCAGTAGTTCAAGTAGTAGTCATAGTAGGAGGTGTAGTAGTTGTTGTTTTTGTAGCAGTAGTAGTAGTTCTAAAACTTGTAGTAGCAGTAGTAGAGTAGTAGCAGGAGTAGTTGCAGTAGTAGTGGGCGTAAAAGTAGTAGTAGTTGTAGGAGGAGGAGTAGTAGTTGTTGTTGTAGTAGTAGTAGCGGTAGTAGCAGAAGCACTAGTAATAAAAGATGTTCTCTTTGTTGTTGTTGTAGAAGTAGTAATAGTTCCATGAGTTGTACTAGTATCATTACTAGTAGTAGCAGTAGAAGTAGTAGCATTATTATTAGTAGTAGTAGTTGTAGTAGTCGTAGTTGTTGTTATAGTAGTAGAAGTAGTAGTAGTAGTAGTTATTGTAGTACTAGTAGTAGTAGTAGTAGCAGTAATAGAAGTAGTAGTCGTAGTAGAAGTTGTTGTCGTAGTAGAAGAAATAGTTGTATGAGGAGTTGGTGTAGTAGCAAAAGTATTGGTAGGAATAGTAGTAGTATTAGTAGAAGTGCTAGGAGTATTAGTAGTAGTACTAGTACTAGTATTTTGAGTTGCAACAGAAGTAGTAGCAAGAATCGATGTAAGAGTAGAAGTATTAGTAGAAGTTAGAGAAGAAGCAATAATTGAAGCAGTTGTAGCTGTACTAGTTATAGTAATAGGAGTTGTGGTAGTAGTTCCAGTAGAAACGGTAGCATTTGCAGTAGTTATAGCAGTCGCATTAGTTTCAAGAATAGTTGTAGTAGTAGTTGAAGTAGTGGTTGCAGTAGTAGTTGTTGTAGTGGTAGTTGTAGTAGAAGTAGAATTAGGTGTGGTTCGAGGAGTAGGAGTTGGAGTAGTAGTAGTAGTAGTAGTAGTAGGAGCAATGGTAGTTTTTGTAGTAGTCGGAGGAGTAGTAGTAGTAGTAGTAATGGTCGTTCTTCAAGTAGTAGGAGGAGTAGTAGTAGAAGTTGTAGCAGTAGGAGTAGTACTAATAGTAGTAGTGTTAATAGTAGTAGGACTAGTTGTAGTAGTAGCAATTGGAGTAATTATAGTAGTAGTCGTAGTAGTAGGATTAGTATTAGCAGTAGGAGTAGTAGTGGTGGTAGTAGTAGTAGTAGGCGAAGTAGTAGTAGTAGTAGTAGTAATAGTAGTAGTAGTAGTAGTAGTAGTAGTAGTAGTAGTAGTACGTATAGTAGTAGTAGTAGTTATCGTAGAAGTAGTAGTAGTTGCCGCAATTGCAGTAGTAGGAGGTGGGGAAGTAGTAGTAGTAGCAATAGTGTTAGTAGTTGGTATACTAGTAGTAGTAGTAATAGTAGTAGTAGTAGTAGCAGTAGTAGTTTTAGTAGTAGTAGGAGTTGTAGTAGCAATAGGAGTTGGTGTAGGAGTCATTTTAGCTATAGTAGCAGTAATTTGTGGAGTGGTAGCAGAAGCATTAGTCGGAGTAGTAGTAGTAGTACTAGTAGTACTAGCAGAAGTAGTAATAGTAGTAGCTATAGTAGAAATAGTGTTATCAGTAGTATTCATACTAGTGGTAGTAGTTGCAGAAGTGGAAGGAGTAGTAGTAGTAGCAGTTGTACTAGTAGTAATGTAGTAGTAGTCCTAGTAGTAGTTGTAGAAGTAGTAGTAGTAGGAGTAGTAGAAGTCGTGGTAGTAGTAGTAGTAGTAGCAGGAGTAGCAGTAGTAGTAGTAGCAGTTGTACTAGTAGTAATGTAGTAGTAGTCCTAGTAGTAGTTGTAGAAGTAGTAGTAGTAGGAGTAGTAGTAGTCGTGGTAGTAGTAGTAGTAGTAGCAGGAGTAGCAGTAGTAGTAGTAGCAGTTGTACTAGTAGTAATGTAGTAGTAGTCCTAGTAGTAGTTGTAGAAGTAGTAGTAGTAGGAGTAGTAGTAGTCGTGGTAGTAGTAGTAGTAGTAGCAGGAGTAGCAGTAGTAGTAGTAGCAGTTGTACTAGTAGTAATGTAGTAGTAGTCCTAGTAGTAGTTGTAGAAGTAGTAGTAGTAGGAGTAGTAGTAGTCGTGGTAGTAGTAGTAGTAGTAGCAGGAGTAGCAGTAGTAGTAGTAGCAGTTGTACTAGTAGTAATGTAGTAGTAGTCCTAGTAGTAGTTGTAGAAGTAGTAGTAGTAGGAGTAGTAGTAGTCGTGGTAGTAGTAGTAGTAGTAGCAGGAGTAGCAGTAGTAGTAGTAGCAGTTGTACTAGTAGTAATGTAGTAGTAGTCCTAGTAGTAGTTGTAGAAGTAGTAGTAGTAGGAGTAGTAGTAGTCGTGGTAGTAGTAGTAGTAGTAGCAGGAGTAGCAGTAGTAGTAGTAGCAGTTGTACTAGTAGTAATGTAGTAGTAGTCCTAGTAGTAGTTGTAGAAGTAGTAGTAGTAGGAGTAGTAGTAGTCGTGGTAGTAG